>CM029017.1:64781232-64941812 GCA_016801055.1 Panax notoginseng | reverse complement strand
ATAAAGTTGATTAAAAACTTTCTAAATCATAGAAGATATAGATTTTATGTAGCTCCTTCTTGACTCTTCTAATGGATTGCTTACTCTGCTGCTGCAGTTGTTGATCTAAAACTTGTTGTCTATTGTATTCTATCAATTGTCATACTGTTGAAGGCTAAGAATAATTTATTCTGCATTATCATAGTCATAATATTTCTTACTGGGCTAGTTGAGCTCACCCTTTCTTTCACTGTTCTCTTCAGGAAATGACAACATAGCCGGGACTAGTCGGGGAACGGAGTGACGGTCCAGATGATAGCATTAGTAGTCCTCACTATTCTGTTAAATAGTGTGACAATAAATGTAACGAGGACTCCATTGAGTGTGGATATTGTCTTGATGACAATATTCTTATTAAAACTCTTAGATTATATTTTGTCGTATTTTACACGACTGTTGTATAATTAAGTTATATTTGAGTTATGTACCATGTATTTGACAACCCAAGATGGGTGATGTATACCTGTTTGAGGGGCGTCACATGGGAGGCTCACCAGGGTGGGGCTAGAACTGATGCGGTTACGTGGGAACAGTTCAAGAAGGTATTCTTCGAGAACTACTTTTCTACTAGCATGCAGGGGAGGATGGAGATTAAGTTCCTATAACTTAAGCAAGGGGACATGACAGTTCCTCAATACGCGACCAAATTCAATGAATTGGCAAGGTTTACTCCACACCAAGTGGACACTGAAGAGAGGAAGGCTCGTAGGTTTGAGCAGGGCTTGAAACCCTGGCCCTATAGTAGGATTTCTGTGTTTCAGAGTGCTTCCTATGGGACCATTATGGAAAAGGCGATTATAGCAGAGGGTGGTAGTGAGGTGCTGACCCAATACCATAAAGAGAGAAAGAATAAGAGCAAAAGAGAGGGAGGACCCAAGGTAGAGGGTGCTAGTGGTAGTGGCAATATGCCAAAAAGGAAGAGTTTTTACTCCGGGAATACTGGTGTGAAATAAGGGGATCCTAAGCGTAGGATGGAGGCATGTAAGATATGCGAAAATACTCATTTAGGAGCCTGCTTGAAGGGGAAATCAGTTTGTTATAACTGTAGGTAGGAGGGACATATATCACCCAACTGTCCTATCCTAAGAAAAACCATGGCTATTTTGTTTATGGGTCGATGGACCACATGGCAAGAAATTACCCGAAGAAGGGGTCAGAGGGTAGTAAGGGTTCTGGTAGTGGTAAGTTAGCCATTACTGGACCAACACCATCGGTGGGTAGACCCTCAGCCCGTACCTTTAATATGACTGTCCAAGATGTGGTTGCATTAAGCGGATGTAGTAGTAGGTATCATTCTAGTCAATGAAATAAATGCTTATGTGTTATTTGACTCGGGTGCTACTTGTTCTTTTATAGCATGCAGATTTGCTAAGCAATTAGGTTTAATTCCTGAAAAACTAGAAATACCTTTAGACATTAAGGTAGCAAACGAAGAGATAATCCCCATTGAATATATTCATAGGGATTGTTGCGTAGATATTAGAGGTAATAAATTATCGGTTGATTTGGTACCGATAAGGTTAAAAGAATTTGATGTAATTCTTGGTATGGATTGGTTGATTAACCATAAGGCTATCATAGATTGTCATAGGAAAAGTGTGAACCTTCGAATTTCTAAGAAAACCAAGGTAGTTTTTTTCGGTAGTAAATCACCGAGACGCTCTTGTTGTCTAATGATAACACAAGCTAGGAAAATGTTGAGGAAGGGGTGTATAGGATATCTATGCCATGTTATGGATACTCAGAGAGTGGGAGCATTATTGGAACAGATACCTATAGTTCAAGAGTTCACAGATGTATTTTGGAGGAATTACCAAGTATTCTGACGAATAGGGAAGTTGAATTTGTGATTGACCTGTTGCCGGTTACGGCTCCAGTTTCTAAGGCACCTTATAGGATGGCGCCAGTAGAGATGAAGGAATTAATGGTTCAACTACAGGAACTATTAGATAGGTAGTACATTCAACCAAGTGCGTCTCTGTGGGGAGCATCGGCGTTGCTTGTAAAGAAGAAGGATGGGTCGTTACGACTTTGTATCGACTATCGAGAGTTGAACAAGTTAACGATTAAGAAAAAATACCCACTGCCCTGGATCGATGATCTATTTGATCAGTTGAAAGGGGCAAAGTATTTTTGTAAGATAGATTTGCATATGGGATACCATCAACTGAAAGTAAGGAAGGATGATATACCTAAGACGGCGTTCAGGACTCGTTATGGTCATTACGAGTTTTTGGTTATGTCATTTGGGTTGACTAATGCGCCAGCCGCATTTATGAATATGATGAACAGAGTGTTCAAACAGTATTTGGACAAGTTTGTCATAGTGTTCATTGATGATATTCTAGTCTATTCTAAGACTCTAGAAGATCATGCTGAACATTTAAGAATAGTGTTGGAAACACTACGGAGGGAGAAGTTGTATGCGAAATTCACTAAGTGTGAATTTTGGCTTGAACGAGTGCAGTTTTTAGGACACGCTATTGATAAAGATGGCATATCCGTGGATCCAGTGAAGGTGGAAGCAGTTAATGAGTGGGAGCAACCGAAAACGCCAACCGAGGTTCGGAGTTTTCTGGGGTTAGCGGGATACTATAGAAGATTCATCCAGGACTTTTCTAAAATAGCTACTCCGTTGACGAATTTGATGAGGAAGTCAGTGAAGTATATGTGGACGGAGAAGTGTGAGAATAGTTTTCAGGAACTAAAAAGGAGATTAAGTGAGGCACCTGTATTATCTTTGCCAGATGATACAGGAAATTTCGTAGTGTATAGTGATGCTTCACATAGAGGACTTGGTTGCGTGCTCATACAGCATGGCAAGGTCATTGCATATGCGTCACGCCAGTTGAAAGATTATGAGAAGGTCTATCCTACTCATGACCTAGAATTGTCAGCTGTAGTTTTAGCCTTAAAAATATGGAGACATTATTTATACGGGGAGAAGTGTGAGATATACACGGACCATAAAAGTCTGAAATATATCTTTATACAGAAGGAGTTAAATATGAGGCAAAGAAGGTGGTTAGAGTTGATAAAATATTACGATTGTGATATCTTATATCATCTGGGGAAAGCAAATGTAGTAGCAGATGCGCTAAGTAGGAAGGGTAGGGATAAGCTATCAATATTAACGACTCAAAATGAGTTAATAAAGGATTTGTCAAGAATGGAGTTAGAAGTTAAGTTACCGAGTGAAGCGGTGGAGATGTTATTCTTAATTGAGACTCGACCAACGATAGTGGAACGGGTTAAGGAAGTACAACTGGGTAATGAGGAGTACGAACGAATGAAAAAGATGATGGGGGATAAAGTGAAGACCAAGTATAACCATGATAAAGAAGGATTACTTCGTTTTGAAGGAAGAATTTGGGTTCTAAATAATTTCGAGTTGAAAGAAGAGATTATGAGTGAGGCCCATAGTTTGAGGTACTCGATACATCTTGGTAGTACTAAGATGTATCAAGACCTTTGTCAGAACTTTCGGTGTCAAAACATGAAGAGGGAAATAACAGAATATGTTAGTAAGTGCTTAAATTGTCAGAAAGTTAAGGCTGAACACCAATGACCGAGTGGATTGTTACAATCACTAGAGATTCCGGAGTGGAAATGCGAGCATATCACGATGGACTTTATGGTGGGACTTCCAATGATGAGGAAAGGTTACGATGCTATTTGGGTAATAGTGGATCGGTTGAAAAAATCGGCTCACTTTCTACCAATAGGAGTTAAGTATAACCTAGAGCAGTAAGCTAAGATTTATGTCAAGAAAATTATTTCAAGACATGGAGTACCAGTTTCGATTATGTCAGATCGGGATCCACGATTCACGTCGAACTTTTGGAGAAGTTTACAAGAGCAACTAGGAACACAGTTGAGGTTGAGTATGGCATATCATCCTCAAACAGATGGACAAAGTGAATGGACAATTTAAATGCTTGAAGATATGTTAAGATCCTTGGTTATGGATTTCAAGGGGAGTTGGGACGAACATCTACCTTTGGTGGAATTCGCATACAACAATAGTTTTCATGCTAGTATAGGGAAGCCTCCTTACGAAGCGTTGTATGGGAGGAAGTGCAGAACTCCACTGTGTTGGGATGAAGTAGGTGAACGTCGAATGTTGGGACCAGAGATGGTATAATAGACGGCGGACATGGTAAAGTTAATACATACTCGATTGGCAGTAGCTCAAGATAGGCAGAAGAAGTATGCAGATCCTTACCAAGAGAAAAGGGAATTTGAAGTGGGTTGTATGTCTTTCTGAAAGTATCGCCTTGGCAAGGGAAGATACGTTTTGGAAAGAAAGGGAAGTTAAGTCCAAGTTCATAGGACCTTTTGAAATTTTAAGAAGGGGAGGAGAGGTAGCTTATGAAGTAGCTTTATCTCCAGAGATGGAACGTATACACAATGTGTTTCACGTGTTAGTGTTGCGTCCATATAAACCGGACTATAAATACGTAATAGAGTACGAATATATTTAGATATAAAAAGACTTAACGTATGTAGAACTTTCAGTTCAAATTGTTGATAGAAAGGAACAAGTCTTAAGAAATAAGATAATATCTTTGGTGAAGGTGATTTGGAGGAACCACAATGCCAAAGAAGCAACGTGGGAACTCGAAAGTAAAATGAAGGAAAATTTTCCTCATTTGTTTATGTAATTATAGAGAGATTCTAGGGACAGAATCCTTACAAGGGGGGGGGGGGAGAATGTAACGCCCGAGAAAATCAGATCTTTATTTGAATTAAATTTTATTTAATTTTTTTGAATTAAATGAATTTAATTGATTATTTGTATGAGTAAGATGTTTGAAGTTCGTTCTATGACCTAGAACATGTGAATGTGGTTAGTATTCTGGCTATGTACTAGGATTAATTGTTTTGAATTTCCAAGACGAAAATAAATGTTTTCTGAGAAATTTCCGTGAAAACACTCTTCATCCGTTTCTGCTCGGGAAATAAGTTTGAAATTCCGAGAAACGCGTAATGATAGAATTTTAAGATAAGATGGAATATCCAATAATGTTTCAATTATGGCAAACGAAGTTGTCGACGTTGGGATTTTTATTTGTCCCTTTTCGTTACATGTTCTTTTGTGTTCTGATTTTAGGTGAGATTTGTTTGAAAAAACAAGTGAAAAAGGTCCGACATGTATAATGTCGACGATTGGACTATAAGAGTCGCCAGTTGGTTTTTTAACTGGTTGTACCAACACAACCGAGAAAAGGTTTGCACATTGACCTAATGATGTGACACTGCTAAACGGGTCTGTAAAATTGAGATTCATTTAAGGTCCGGGGACTTGTTATACGGAGGGAAGGTGTTAGGCACCCCCCGACATCCGTGTTGCCACGGTGATAGCCACTTTTCAAGAAACTGTTATATGAATGTGTGTGTGTGTGTGGGTCAATGTGCTATTATTTGAAAATAGTGATATGCCTCGTTCGCACCTATATACATAGGGTTTGAATTTATGTAAAAAATTTAGTTTTAAATAAGATATAGCAGTGATGTTTTAAAAGAGATTTTTCAAACCCTGTGCTCAATAGTAATTGAGGCCTTTGATACTTCTATTTTATTCCGTATTCGGCTTGATTGATTTTATTTTATAGATGCGAGACATCTGTACGAAAATAATGTACAAAAGGTGTTGAATTCCTCGTGGGTATGAGAACCATCTGAGGAAATCCAAACATCACAGATAAAATTACAAGCTGTTTACAGCTGAAAAGGTCCATCACGAAAACCGAATCTATATTCAGTAGACTGAATCTGTGATCACATGATTTCTAGGCTCACATGATGTCGGTATTGATATAAATGCAGTAAGCAGGTATATATAATATATATATATATATATATATATATATATATATATATAAATATGTAAATATATATATACAGACATGATTAACTCCATGGGGGATCGCAAATATAAATAAAGTTGTAAAAGCGATCAATCGCCGCGGAGGAAACTCCAGGCGGGACAAAATGTACAGAAAACAGTAAAAACGGTCAACCACCATGAAGTAGACTCCAGGTGGGACGCAATGTATATATATATATATATATAGCGATAAACGCACTGGATGTAAAATCCAGGCTCATCGAACAGAGTTCGACAACAGTTGATATATATAATAAATATATATATTAAAGCAAATAAACGCTCCAGATATAAAATTCAGGCTCATCGAACAAAGTCCGACAACAGTTAATATATATATATATATATATATATATATATATATATATTAAAGCAGTAAACGCTCTAGACCGAAGTCTAGGCTCATCGAACAGAGTTCGACATGCAGTTCATATATATAAATGTATATATATACAAAAGTAAGTAAACGCTCCAGACCGAAGTCTAGGCTCAATCGAGGCATAACTCGATAATTTTAGTCCATATATGTAAATATATATATAAATATATATGTATATACAAAATAAAATAAAACCACGGACCGAAGTCCGGGCAAACACACGTAACACGACTCTCAACGTAAAGAAGGGTGTGTGCAAATATGGAGAGAAAGGCTTAAAACTGTGTAAGAAGGCATACAGTGGGCTGCCGAAGAAGACTTCAATAACTTAAAATGGATGAATACTCGGCTCCCGCTGGTAAAAAGTAGCTATGTATGAGCTTACAAGTATTTAAAATGAGAAAGCACTCAGTTTGGGGGTGTACAGAGCAAATTGGATAGAGCTTCCTCGCCTTATCTCTTTGCAAAATGGCCACCCCAAGCCCTCTATTTATAGAGGGTGGAGCTGCATGTGTAACTGAGGTTGCCCGGGGTGCCCCGGGCTTTGCGGGTCCCACCGTCTCGAAGTACGTGCACGCATGCAACGTGATGTCCGCTCTAACTTTTAGAATTGCAATTCGGGCATCCGACTGAGGTATATAGGACCTATTTCAGACCGCCGTTATCGGGAGTTATGCAATGACATGGGATTAGAGGTTATACGAAGTCATGAAGATGGGACAATGCCCTCCGGTCTTCAGCTTCAAATTCTATCCGTTATCCTACGTAATAGTCACTCGGGATTGGTTTTCTTTGGTTCTTGTGGATATTGTTGTGCAAAAATGTATGTCAGAAATATTTAGATGGCGTGATGTGGCGTCAAGGTGGCAAGATGACGACTTTGCCCCTCACCAGGGTTATCTCCGGTTTGGTCTGATAAAGCAGATGTTGCTCAGGGTTATTGCTGAGATTGGACTGCTGCAAGGGTTGAAGGTCCTCAGTGTTATCTTTGAGGTGTGCCTGTCTTGTACTGAGTGCCTCAGTGTGAGTGCCGAGGTTGAAGCTGATGGCATGCATTTGAAATAAGTATTTCCGGGGTTATCTCTGGAACTACACATGCCTTCATTGGGATTATCTCTAAGGTTGGAATCTGCTATTCCCAGTGCTGGGACTGAGACTGAATATCTCGGAGTTATCTCTGGGATGAATCGGTCTTCTCCGGTGTGTGTTTCGGTATTGGATCTGCAGGCCTTGGGATTAATGCCGAGGTTAGAACTGTTACTCCCGGTGTGTGTTCCGGGGTTAAGGCTGTTACTCCGGTAGTATCCGGGGTTGAGGCTAAGCTTCTGGTAGTATTCGGACTGGATGTGAGTTGTCTTCCAGGTTATCTCTGAAAGACGAATATGCCCTCCTGCAATGTTAGTAACAGGTGTGCAGAAAATTTCGAGTGTCTACAAATGCTCCTCTTTATCATATTCATACATGCAATGGCATGGATAGGATAAAGAATCCTAGACACTTGAAATACAACAAGATAAATATGGACCAAGATGGAGCAATATGATGCAAGTGTATGATGCATATGAAATTTCTTTCCAACACGCTGGGGATGATTGTTGGCTCCCTGTTGCGTCTACCGGTGATGGTAATGATGGCAAGGGTTGGAGGTGTGATCCAAACCTAGTAGGATGTTGATGTTGAGGCTATCACCAAAGTCCTTAATCCTGAATACAGACTTTACTACAAAGGTGTGCCTCTCGTGTACAAGAGATCTGTGGGGATAAAACTTTGTCTGTTTGAGGATGTGTATAACATATTCCATCATCGATCCTCCCCGATGATGTTGATCCTTCCTGGTTTGTATCGCCAGGACATATCATGGTTCTGCTGGATTTACTGCCAATAACAAATGTTGTCAGGGCTGCCTGACCTTCGTTGACATATGAAACAATGGTTGACAATGTGTTGTAACCCCCGCAGGGGATCCTTTTAATCATCTGTTGATGTGTATATCAACGGATGAACTTCCTACTGGGGATAAATGCCAAGGTTGCTTGGCCCTTGCTGATGTGTGTATCAACTTATACAATCATCGGATGACTTCTGATGCGACGTTGGATTTAATTGCCAACAATTGAACTGATGTCAAGGATGCTTAACCTTCTTTGACATGTGTATCAACGAAAAACATGTGTTGTGACCCTGTTGAGGATCTGTTTGATCATTACTGATGTGAATATCAGCAGAACATGAGTTGTGACCCCCTGCCGGGGACCTGTTTAATCCTCGCTGATGTGTGTGTCAACGGAACATTACATTATAACCCCACTAGGGATATGTTTGTGGACAGATGACCATGCGTTGTAACCCCCGTCGGGGATCTCTTTTTTGAGATTGCGTTGTAAACCCCGCCGGGGACCATGCTTCGTTGGATTTACTTGCCAACGGTTACACTGATGCCAAGGCTGCTTGACCTTCATTGATATGTGTGCCAATGGATGATACGCGTTGTAACCCCCACCGGGGTTATGTACTTCGACATATGTACCGCATTGTGACCCCGTCGGGGTTATGTACTTTGACATATGTATCGCATTGTGACCCCACCGGGGTTATGTACTTTGACATATGTACCGCATTGTGACCCCCACTGGGTTATGTACTTCAACATATGTACTACGTTGTGACCCCCGCCGGGGTTATGTACTTCGACATATGTGCCGCGTTGTGACCCCCGCCGAGGTATACGTGGCAAAGTAGGATGACGATCCTAAATGAGAGGAATTGGACGTGCGTGAGGTATTGTTGAGCGTGACGTGTATCTCCTGAGATCATCGGCATAGTGTACCCTGTGTTCAGGCGAATACCAATGAATGATGTGAAGACCCACGATTCAATCTGATAAGACCACGATTGTAAGCTATTTTGCTCAATCACGTAGCATTTTTATCCTTGATTTGGCCTTTTCAGCTTGCGAGAACTCATTTATAACTCAAACTGGACTGAGCCGGAGGGGTGGGACCCACGTAGGGGTGCCACAGTTAGTCGTAGGGAGTTTGTGCCCTATTTCCCTATATTTTCCAGCAGTACAGAGATGATGTATTAGATGATGATATACTTAGGAATGTATGCATAGTTTTTCATTCCCTATATCATATTGCCATCTATTATCTGTTATACATGTATCATGTTATGCACATGTATGTATGTCCAAAGATATTCAGCATTGACCCCTAGATGGTCTTATGACACGGCTCGTGCAGATGTCTTCTTCGACAGTTAGCCGTATTGATCATACCCCACCATCATTGGTGGTATCTAGTATGTGATCGTGGTATGATAGCATGTCACCATCAGCTAGGTTGACCATTGATCATTTGTTGCAGCATACTATGACCCTGTTGATGTTTCAGGTTCCCACAGGATTCGTGGATGGCATTCTGGAGCACTGGGTATCGGAGAGGCAGGTTTTACGATTTAGAACCCAAGAGTTGACTCCCACTCTGGAGGAGTATGCACGGTTGATAATGCGGCCACTGGACAGACCTTGTGTGCATATGGCTTTGGGGGACATGAGTCGGCGGTTCATGACCCTCACTAGATTGAGGCGTAGGGTGGTGCAGGATGAGCTTACATCTGGCCACGTTATATCTCAGCGTTTCCTATTTGACAAATTTGGCTCTGAGGATAGTTATAGACGACATTCCGGGGATTTCACCACACCGGAGGATCATTGGCGTCTGGCCAGGCTGGATGTACTGATATTGTGCGTACTATCATATGTCTACATGCCACTGTATATGGACGAGTTGGACATAGGAGTTATCATGGCAGTGAGAGCTCTCAGGGAGGGTCATACCATTATACCTATGATTATACCTGAGACATTGAGGTCAGCTACATAGTGATGTACTTATCCGACAGTAGTATTTACAGGTAGCTCGGTCATGCTATACATGTGGTTTATGTCACATCTGAGACCGATTGGCACTTTCAGATGGCATGGGTATTGTTTCACCCATGATATAGAATGTCATATTCATTTTAGCATATGGAGTGTACAGATGTTATGTCTTGGTCTGCTTTCTTAGCTGATATTGTAGAACCGTTTAGTATATTGACGTGCTCAGGGCTCAGCTCACCTTACAGCTTTATTACTCATGCTCCGGGCATAAATTACATCCCTCTGGCTGGTTTGAGGGGCATGACTACTTACCATCCACTGGCCGTGATATCGTAGTTTGACCAGTTTTAGAATTTTCATCCTTTCGAGGGGGCGTTGGGCCAGCGTTTAGCTTCTCTCTATCTTTCAACAGAGGACCGATCCCGTGTGTATGCATGTTGGGATCAGGTGAGATAACTGCTTTCTCCATTAGTCATCCAGGTTATTCCGTAGAGTATTCCGCATGGATGGAGACAGAGACAGCATCGGCTGAGGTGGTATCCATATTGCCGAGTATTGATTCAGATGGTGGAGAGCCCATGGAGGACATTGATTCTCACACCGAGGAGGAGCCATCTACTGGGTTGCCAATATTTTCTTTAGATTCTCCCAGTACTAGCACTGTCGGGATTCAACATTCAGCACAGTACCTTGAGCGGAGTCTTCATCTGATGATCTTTGAGAGAGATCAAGCTAGATCCCTGATGTTGATAACCCTTGATGTGAGAGACGCAACTTTGTCAGAAAGAGACGAGGCGTTAGCTCACAGAGATGCCGCTGTTATTGAGCGAGATGAGGCCAGATTAGCCAGAGATGCAGTGATAGTTGAACGGGATAGCGCCATATCTGCCCGGGATGTAGCCGTCACAGATAGTACTGCAGTGAGGTCCCTTATCACTGGCATGATCGTAGAGATGAGCAGTTACATCGATGAGCACATGGTCACCATGCAGATGGCTGCAGATCTGTTAGGTCATGTGGATATCCTCGTACAAGAGACCACAACTTTACCTCCTTCTTTGGAGAGGGATGCCATGTTGGGGTTGTTAGCTCGCATATACATCGATTTTAGATGTGATTATATTTTCCTGCACAAACTAGCTTAGCCATTTTGTCATGTACAGTTTACATTGTGTATATCAAACAACATTATATATAGTAGGGAAATATATTTTTGATCACTTCCCTTTTAGATATACTCTGATACTTGCTTGATATTTGCATGCTTCTTCAGGGCTTGTGATCTTGATGCATTCTGAATTCCTCCTTGCTAGATGGACATTGAGTTGTCTCTGGATAGTTCAAAATAAATCATGGATCTGTATGTATCCCTACCATCTTTTTGGTGTCTTAGGACTGGTTTCTGTATGGAAATGTGGAGAGGATTGTGGCTTTCCTCTCTGAGATTGACCGCACCACAGATGGTCGCCAGGACCCCTATTTAGGAGGAGCCTAGTTAATTCCATCTCTTATGGATTGGTGTTGCTCTTTGAGGAACAACCGCAGCTTAGATTGTCGCCGAATTTCCTATTTAGGAGGAGTTCAGGTAATTCCATCCCTTTGGTTTGAAGCCAATGAAATGTGGTGGATTGAAGTTTGATCCCAGTACCGTTGACAAGTATTTATGTTTTGGTAGGGGGTTAGACCGAACCATAAATGGCTGCCTACGTACTCCTATTGAAGAGGAGATCAGGTCTGCGTAGTTCGAACCTGGTGTTAGAGGTTCAACATTGTTTATGAAAGGCAGATGGGTGTAGAAGCTTTATTGGTGAAGAAGGTCGTAGGATTGTTTTTGTGGTTTTTGTTTTTATAGAAAAGGGTAGAAATGTTTTTGTTGTTTTTTTATTGCGATCGGGCCATATAGAATATGGTTGCCTACGTACTCCCATGTATCAAGGAGATCAGGTCGACGTAGTTCGCCCTTCAGGGCAAGTTAAAAAGTGCGATCCCATGTGCAGGGTAAACTACGGGGAGGAGAAAGTTTAATCCTAGGTTGAGGATAAACTGCAGGTGTGAAAAGTTTGATCCCATGTTTGGGTAGCCAAACTGAAAACGTGAGAGGTTCAATCCATAGTGGGATGACCTAAGTTGTATGAGCGTAGAGAAGCCAGGCTCCTAGCTTGAAGAGTATGTTTTCCTGAGGGGCAAAGTGTGGAAAAGTGTTGTATGTGGTAAAGGGTTAAAGAACCAGAATGACTGGTGATCTGACGATCCAATACCAGGATGTTTGCTTGATGGTAACTTCAGACATAGTACCATTTCACGGTGTCCGAGTTGATGAGTTGTGGAAATTCATCGCCGTCCATTTCTTACAATCTGAGAGTGCCTCCTGTCAATACTTCCTTGACAACAAACGGGCCTTCCCAGTTAGGAGCGAATTTTTCCTTGGATTGATCTTGGTTGTCAATGATCTTCTTCAAAACCAAGTCATGTTGTTTAAACTGTCGTAGCCGAACTTTTTCGTTAGGATCGGGCGATCCTTTGTTGATATAATTGACCATAGAATATAGCCGCGGTTCGCCTTTCATCAATTAGAGACAATTGGTGATACATGTCTTGTACCCATTGATCTTCATCCAGCTGAGCGTCCATCAACACTCTGAGGGATTCCATTTCTACTTCTATGGGAAGTACTGCTTCCATCCTATAGGTTAATGTATAGGGGGTTGCCCTAGTTGAAATGCGCATTGATGTTCTGTAGGCTAACAAAGTAAGAGGCAATAGGTCAGGCCATCCTTTGTGATTGGCGGACATCTTTTGCATAATCTTCTTGATGTTTTTGTTAGCCACTTCAATAGCACCATTCATCTTTGGACGATAGATGACGGAGTTAAGGGGTTTGATGTGGAATTTACTGCATAGTTCATCCATCATTTTGTTGTTGAGGTTCTTAGCATTGTCTGATACAATTACCTCTGGTTGCCCATATCGATAAATGACATTGTTTCTGAGGAAAGCAATAATGACTTCTTTGGTAACCCTGGGGAAGGAGGCTGCTTCTACCCACTTGGTAAAGTAGTCGATCATGGTGAAGATGAAGCGATGCCCATTACTGGCTTTGGGCTCGATGGGCCCGATCACGTCCATTCCCCACATTAAGAAGGGCCAAGGTGAACTCATATTGTGGAGCTCCCTTGGTGGGGCATGGATAGCATTCCCATGAATTTGGCATTGATAACATCTCTTGACGTGGTCATTGTAGTTAGCATTGAGAGATAGCCAGTAATGTCATGTTCTGAGGATCTTCTTAACAAGGATAGGGCCACTCATGTGTGGGCCATAGACTCCACCATGGTTCTCATCCATGAGTCTCTAAGCTTGATCATTATCCAGGCATCTGAGGAGACCTAGTCATGCATCTCTCTTGAAGAGTGCATCTCCGCTCAGGTAGAATTTTATAGCAAGTCGATTATTCCGCCTTTGTTCAGTCAGGCTCGCCTCAGTGGGTGTAGATCCATCTCATAGGTACTCCTTGATATGATGATACCAAGGTTGTTGGATGGGAGGTAGCTCATTTGATACTTCTCTAACATAGTTTCCATAGGTTGGTGCCTTTTGCAGGGCTAATGTGACGCTTGGCATGTGTTCCTTGTCAGGTATGTGAATCAAGGAGGCCAAAGTTGCTAATACGTCCGTAAAGTCATTCCTATTACGAGGAATGTGTATAAAGGAGAATTCTTCGAACTCCGAAGCTATCTGTAAAACTTACCGATGGTAAGGCAGCAATCGTAGCTCTTTGGTTTGATAGATTCATATGGATTGTTTGATTACCAACTTTGAATTCACAAAGATAGTTAACCGTCTGATACCCATTGAACGGGCAAGTTTTAGCCCCATGATACAGCCTTTATACTTAGCTGTGTTGTTGGTGTTGATAAACTGTAATTTGACGGCGACAGGATACTGCTCCCCTATACCGGATACTAGAACTGCTCCAGCTCCAGAACCTTCCGTATTAACAACTCCATCAAAATACATGTTCCATATTTGACGTGCATCGTATTGATGTTGTTGCTGAATTGTCATTACCCCTTCATCGGGGAAGTATGCCTCCAAGGGTTTGAAGTCCCCTAAAGGTGATGCGGCCAATTGATCCGTAATTCCTTAACCTTTAATGGACTTTTGAGTCACGAAGACAATGTCAAATTATTTTAAGATCAACTGCCATCTGGACAACCGATAATTCAGTATGGGTTTGCTGAACACATACTTGAGAGGATCCACGCGGGATATGATATGGGTTGTGTGCCCATAGAGGTAATGTTGTAACCTCATGGCAGCCCATGCTAAAGCACAACAAGTCTTCTCAATCAGAGTGTACTTGTGTTCACTGATGCTAAATCTTTGGCTGAGGTAATAGATAGCTCGTTCTCGGCCTCTATCGTCTTTCTGACCCAGCATGCAACCCATGGCAGTGTCACTTATGGACAGGTACATGAACAGGGGAACATCATCCCTGGGTGATACCAAAATAGGAGCTTTGACTAGCTGCTCTTTGATGGTAAGGAAGGCCTTCTGGCACTCATCATTCTATTTCATGGAGGAGTACTTCCTTAACAGCTCGAAGATAGGCTCACAGGTTGCTGTGAGTTGAGAAATGAATCGGCAAATGAAGTTGATTCTTCCAAAAAATCTCCGTATTTCCTTCTCTGTTTGAGGAATGAGCATTTCTGTAATGGCCTGGATTTTAGTGGGATCCAGCTCAATTCCTTTGTGGTTAACTAGAAATCCTAGCAACTTGCCTGATTTAACGCCAAAGGCGCACTTGGCTAGATTCAACTTCAAGTTGTACTTACGTAACCTGTTGAAGAGCTTTCTGAGATGGTCTAAGTGGTCCTCCTCCCTCCGGTACTTGACAATGATGTCATCCATATAGATCTCGATCTCTTTATGCATTAAGTCATGGAAAAGAGCCATCATAGCTTGTTGATAGGTAGCTCCGACATTGATGAGGCCGAATGATAACCGTCTATAGCAAAAGGTTCCCCAAGGTGTGATGAAAGCAATTTTCTCACGATCCTCCTCAGCAACTATGATCTGATGGTACCCCGCAAAGCGATCAGCGAAGGAGTACATGTCATATTGAGCAGTATTATCAATGAGAATGTGGATAAAGGGCACGAGAAAGCTTTCTTTAAGGCAAGCTTTATTCAGATCCCGATAATCCACACAAACTCACACCTTTCCTCCAGGCTTAGGCACGGGAACGATGTTGGATATCCATTCAGGATATGTGGATACCATGATAATGCTAGCTTGAAATTGTTTCACAATTTCTTCTTTTACCTTTAAATTCTACTCAGGTTTCAATCACCTGAGCTTCTACTTGACTAGCTTGAATCCCTCTTTGATGGGAAGGCGATGAAGAACAATGTCAGTGGACAAACCCACCATGTCTTCATGAGACCATGCAAACACATCCTAGAATTGGGTTAGTAGCGTAACCATGTCATTCCTCTAGTTTGGGGTAAGGTCTGAACTAATCTGGATTAACTTAGGGCTTTCTAAGGTTCCAAGATTGAAGGAGGTGGTTTGATCAAGGTTGGGTTTAGGTTTGTCTTCGACCCATTCTTTAATCTCCAGAGGCACCTCAATGTCCTCTTGTATTTCCAGCAAGTCTGAGTCCAACTTTTCATCAAAGTTACAATCCTTTTGGAGAAGAGGCATCTTATCAGCAAGTACAGGCACATCTAAGTTCAGAGTCTTGAAACAAAATATGATTTCACTTAATATATATGAACTATTTAATCATACATAATGTTAGCATGTACGGGCAAAACAACTGCTAATACTATACAGAAAAGTAAGCAGTTATGATATCTATAGGGCAGAAAGAAGTCCTGCCAATTTTACCCTTGTCGACCAATGCAAGGAGTGTTGCTCCAATTGGCAAGGATAAAGTTTGGGTGGACTACATTGATGGAGGGGATGTCATCGTCCTCCTCTTCCCGAATGATGACCATGACGTCTGGGCAATCATTGTCTGGGGTATATCTGTTTGTATGTTCATCATGAACAATGATGCACATGCCCGACATTATTCGGATGATGTTTTGTTTGATTCTTTCTTTCTCTTCCTCCACTATGGGATCTGGAACAAAGACTTCTTTTGCTTAGAATGGCACCGGCTTGGGAAATAGCATAGCCATCACGTTGGTTGGCACCTTTACAGGAGGTTGTGCAGACTCAGAGTTTGTAGGCGAAGATAAACGCCACGTGGTTGAAGCTGAAGGAATCTGCTGATGCTTATGAGGATTCCTTTGACTAGAACTGGCAGAATAGCCTAGTCCAGCTGTCCCAGTTTGTCTGGCTACTTGGATGGGGTATTTAATACATTGGTGATCTTTACCCAGCCCTTGTCCTAGCTGATGACCCAAGGACATCATTTCCTGAGTAGCCGACATTACTTCGGCAGAGATCTTGGGTATGGGCAATGGCGTTCCCAGGGCATGAAATTGAGGGTTGCTTACTTTCAAAGTGTGGAAACTGACCGGCTCAACATCGAAATTGAAACTGATGAACGGTATGTCACCTTGTTGAGGGCATTTCGGTTCAGCATTGACTGTAACTAGGCTATTGTTGATAATGTATTTCAGTTGCTGATGAAGGGTGGAGGGGACTGCCCAAGCCATATGAATCCACGGTCTTCCCAAGAGCAGGTTGTATCCCGAATCTATCTTGAGTATGTGGAAAGACACACAGAATGTATGGGGACCAATCTCAATTGGCAGCTCAATCTCTCCGACTGAATTTCGACGGGATCCATCAAAAGCTTTGATGATCGTATGTCTACTTCAGATTCGATTGAGATTGATGTTCATCTTCAATAATGTAGCGTATGGACAGATATTCAAAGATGAACCTCCGTCTACTAAGACTCCAGCTAGCATATACCCGGAGGACAAGACCGCAATGTGTAATGGCTTGCAATGACCGGTCCCTTCAGGCGATATGTCATCATCATTGAAAGAGATCACATTGTTATTGAAAATGTGATCAGCAAGATGTTGAAATTTTTCCACATCCACTGATTTTGGCAAGTAGGCTTCTTCCAAAATCTTTAGTAGAATCTTCTTGTGATCCTCGGAAGTTAAAACACAGTCTAGTATTGAAATTTGATGTGGAGCTTCTCTTAAGCTTAAAACCACCTTGGCTTCATTATGACCCATAGCACGGAGGAATTTTTCAATCTTCTCTATGGGTATTTTCCCCTTTAATTTGATGGTAGACTTCATCACCTGTTGGGAAAGATATAGTGGATTCTCCTTCGACACTGTATCAGTTGTATGTGAGGTGGATCTTTTACCATCTTCATAAATCCACGAAATTGTGTGCAAGCTAACAATAGGATATTGTGCTCTGTATGGTAAGTTGATTGGCTCGGGAGCGACTACTTTCAAAGGATTATTGCTTCCTCTGAGTTGAATTGTTGGTATAGTGAGTGGCTTGACAATGCCATTAGCCTCAGTGGAGATAACTACTACCAATCCCTTCCATTTAGTAGGACAGGTATTCTCACTACCACGTAGCACAGTATCATCATCTGCTAGTTGCAGGACACCGCTATCAATGAGATTCTGGATAAGGTGGCGGAGTGCCCAACATTCTTCTGTGTTGTGACCGCGGGAATGGGAGTGATATTTACATACCCCATCAGAATTGTACCGTCCCGAACGGGGATTGATTGGAGGTAGAAGGGAATTAATCCTTCCTTCATTGATTAGCATCTTAAGGATTTCCTCTATGGGTTGACCCAGATATGTAAATTCCCTTCTGTTGGCAAAACCCCGACGAGCTTTGGCATTCGCTCTCTTTGCCACTTTGTCCTCCATCGTTTCACTTTTTGGAGGTGACGAGGGAATATTCATAACAAGAGGAAGGAGACTAGCATGCTCCTGGCTTACTAAATGGCGTGTAACTTGATGCTGGTATGTCACCAGTTCTGCTAAGTGCTCAATTTATTTGCAAAGAGCTTTCATCTTTCGTTTCATCGTAAACTGGAACTTGGCATAATCCCATTTGTCAGCACCGTCTTTGATGATCTGGGATGCTTCGTAGTTAAAATTGAAACTTTGTCCAGTGCTCCAATTAATCATGTTGACTTCTTCTTTTTTGTGTAGAGGAAGAGGGTTGTCTTGTACGTGAGGTTGATCTGGTTTGGTGACCACAATCTCACCGTTGTCTATCAGGTCTTGGATCTTATGTTTCAAGGCCCAACAATCTTGAGTATCATGTCCAGGTGCCCCAGCATGATAAACACATTTCCGAGCAGCATTAAAACCTCGTCCATTAGGACTGGCTGGTGGAAGAAGATGTGTGATTTTCTTCTGTGTTGTCAGAAGAGTGAGAATATTCTCGAGAGAGTCCCCTAAGGGTGTGAACACTCGAGGGCGTTTGACTTCTCCACTTTTCGGTATTGGAGGGTTTAAAGATTGTGCTTGAAAGGGAGTGTAATTTTTCCTCTGGATAGGCATGTTCTGATTGCCTTTTTGACCCTGTAGTATCAGGTAAACATCATCTTCTTTCTTTTTATGGACCCTACGGGGGTTGTTTCCATAATTTTTGGATTGGATGTGCTCAGCAATAGCTTTAAGGGCAGCTAGGTCTTGAATCTTTCCTGACTTCAATCTCATCTCAGCCATCTCCCCATGTTTGATCTTTTCAGAAAATGGTTTACCGATGCTAGCTAAGACTCTTTCATAGAATGGAGCTTCTTGTATGTCCATAAAGGTCATAACCATCTCTGACTTTGTCATGGAAGGAATAACTTGAGTAGCAAGGCGCCTCCACCTTTGAGCATACTCTCTGAAAGACTCATTGGACTGTTTCTTGACCTTGGTAATCTGGTATCGGTCAGGAGCCATTTGAGACTGGAAGCTATATTTTGTAAGGAATGCGTGAGCTAGCTCTTCCTAGCTATGGATCTTTGAGTTGTCTAATCTGTTATACCATGAACAGGCTTCTGCAGTCACACTCCTCTGGAACAGCTGCATCCTGAGCTTCTCGTCCTCTGCATAAGATCCAAGTTCTCCAATGAACACCTTCAAATATGTGTAAGGATCTCCTAACCCATCATACTTTTCAAAGTTAGGAGTTTTAAATTTTTCTGGATAATGAACACCAGGGAATATACAAAGGTCAGCATATGAAACACTCCCGTGTGCTCCAATTCCTTTGATAGCGCGAAGGGTCTCTTCCATTTGAAGAACTTTCTTTCTGATGTCACTGGTGTCTGGATCTCTTGTGAGATGGGCGGCATCATGACTTTTGTTGGTTGTATCCAACTGTAATTCAGGTCCTGTAATGGCTTTATCAGAACCTTGAGTTCCTCCTTGTGTGGAGGACTCAGCATGTACGGGTATTTTTGGACCCTGCGTAGATTGATGTAGTTCTTTAAGCAGAACAACCAAATCTATAATTTGTTTAGTTAATCCGTCAAATTCTTCACGAGAAACTGGATTAGACTGGTCAGATGAAGACATGATTGGCTGTAGGCCTGCAGCCTTTTTGGACTTTGACCGGGTAATAGGTCTGAATGCTTCCCTACGATAAGACTAGCATAGTTTAGTTTTAGGGATTGTGTAAATGTTAACATGCTATGTGATGTGTCCGTTTTAGGAATTTTGTCCTACAAAATGGATGTTAGCTGTTCGTAGTACATGATAGCATGTTAATTTAAATATGTATATGCACATATTTCTTCATATTTCTCATTACATGGAGATGAATATGGAATGTAAATTACAAGTAATTGACTTTACAAGTAATGAGAAAGCATGAAGAGACTTTCCTCCGCGTTTGGTTTATCAGAGGCTGACCTATCTTAGGTTACTCTCGCGGCTTTTCGGCGTGAAGGTTCCCAAATCATCGCAATTTACTCAACGGAAAGTTAATCCGGTCTTTCAACTGGAGCGAATTTGGGTGGTGCCTTTCCTGAGCCTGGCGAGAATTAGTCTTCCTACGAGTCCAGTAATCAAATACCGACAGGATAGCCTCCTGGTGGAGGGACCACACAACATACATTCAATTACAACGTGTCTCACCGTTTATGAAAATGATGACATGTACGAAGCACTAATATCACAAGCAGATATAGTGTAAAGCATTAATCGCAGTAAAGATATGCATTTGTACACATTCATCATAAATGTAAATGCAACATTCACACACAAGCATATAACAGTTTTGAAAAGCTTGTAATAGCGGCTTAAGTCCCCTTACTGGAGTCCCCAGCAGAGTCGCCACCTGTCGACGTCGGGATTTTTATTTTTCCCTTTTCATTACCTGTTCTTTTGTGTTCTCATTTTAGGTGAGATTTGTTTGAAAAAACAAGTGAAAAAGGTCTGACTTGTATAATGTCGACGATTGGACTATAAGAGTCGCCAGTTGGTTTTTTAACTGGTTGATGTGACACTGCTAAACGGGTCTGTGAAACCGAGATTCGTTTAGGGTCCGGGGACTTGCTTATGCGGAGGGAATGTGTTAGGCACCCCCCGACATCCGTGTTACCACGGTGACCGCCACTTTTCAAGAAATTGTTATATGAATGTGTGTGTGTGTGTGTGTAGGGGGGTCAATGTGCTGTTATTTGGAAGTAGTGCTATGCCTCGTTCGCACCTATATACATAGGGTTTGAATTTATGTAAAAAATTCAGTTTTAAACAAGATATAGTAGCGATGTTTTAAAAGAGGTTTTTCAAACCCTGTGCTCAATAGTAATTGAGGCCTTTGATGCTTCTATTTTATTCCCTATTCGGCTTGATTGATTTTATTTTACAGATGCGAGGCATCTGTATAAAAATAATGTACAAAAGGTGCTAAATTCCTCGTGGGTATGAGAACTATCTGAGGAAATCCAAACATCACAGATAAATTTACAAGCTACTTACAGCTGAAAAGGTCCATCACGAGAACCGAATCTAGATTCAATAGACTGAATCTGTGATCACATGATTCCTAGGCTCACATGATGCCGCAATTGATATAAATGCAATAAGCATATATATATATATATATATATATATATATATATATATATATATATATATATAAGCTGTAAATATATATATACAGACAGGATCAACCACCATGAAGCACCTCCATGGGGGATCGTAAATATAAATAAAGCTGTAAAAGCGATCAACCGCCACGGAGGAAACTCCAGGTGGGACGAAATATACAAAAAGTAGTAAAAACGGTCAACCATCACGAAGTAGACTCCAGGTGGGACGAAATGTAAATATATATATATATATATATATATATATATATATATATATTAAAGCAAATAAAAGCTGGAGCCATAACTTGATAATGTTAGTCTATATATGTAAATATATATATATAAATATATATGGATATACAAACTAAAATAAAACCACGGACCGAAGTCCGGGCAAACACACGCAACACGACTCTCAACGTAAAGAAGGGTGTGTGCAAATATAGAGAGAAAGACTTGAAAATGTGTAAGAAGGCTTTCAGTGAGCTGCCAAAGAAGACTTCAATAACTTGGAATGGATGAATACTCGGCTCCCGCCGGTAAAAAGTAGCTATATATGAGCTTACAAGTATTTAAAATGAGAAAGCACTCAGTTTAGGGTGTGTACAGAGCAAATTGGACAGGGCTTCTTCGCATTTTCTCTTTACAAAATGGCCACCCCAAGCCCTCTATTTATAGAGGGTGGAGCCGTAGGTGTACCTGCGGCTAGGCCGCAGGTGTACCTGAGGCTGCCCGGGGTGCCCCGGGATTCGCGGGTCCTGCCGTCTCGAAGTACGTGCACGTATGCAACGTGATGTATGCTTGAACTTTCAGAATTGCAATCCGGGCATCCGACTGAGGTATATAGGACCTATTTTGGACTATCGTTGTCGAAAGTTACGTAATGACATAGGATTAGAGGTTGTACAAAGTCATGAAGATGGGACTATGCCCTCCAGTCTTCAACTTCGAATTCTATCCGTTATCCTGGGTAATAGTCACTCGGGATTGGTTTTCCTTGGTTCTTGTGAGACATTGTTGTGTAGAAATGTATGTCTGAAATATTGAGATGACGTGACGTGGCGTCAAGGTGGCAAGATGATGACTTTGCCCCTCACCAGGGTTATCTCCAGTTTGGGCTGATAAAGCAGACGTTGCTCAAAGTTATTGCTGAGATTGGACTACTGCAAGGGTTGAAGGTCCTCAATGTCATCTCTGAGGTGTGCCTATCTTGTACTGAGTGCCTCGGTGTAAGTGCCGAGGTTGAAGCTGATGGCATGCATTTGAAACAAGCATTTCCGGGGTTATCTCCGGAACTTCACCTGCCTTCCTTGGGGTTATCTCCAAGGTTGGAATCTGTTATTCCCAGTGTTGGGACTGAGACTGAATATCTCGGGGTTATCTCCGGGATAAATCAGTTTTCTCCGGTGTGTGTTCCGGTATTGGATCTGCAGGCCTCGGGGTTATCACCGAGGTTGGAACTGTTACTCCCGGAGTGTGTTCCGGGGTTGAGGTTGTTACTTCGGTAGTATCCGGGGTTGAGGCTGAGCTTCTGGTAGTATCCAGACTGGATGTGAGTTGTCTTCTAAGGTTATCTCTAAAAGACAAATCTGCCCTCTTGCAATGTCAGTAACAGGTGTGCAGAAAATTTCGAGTGTTTACAGAAGTTTTCGCCTGCGGACTTAAAACCTAAGGGTTAGGAAAAGTGATTTCTAAGAAGGAAATGTAACGTGTATAATGATTAGGGTTATTATACGTGCGATATACTAGCATAATATAAAGAATATTACGACGTATAATACGAATATCGTATGAATACTAAACGAAGAGAATACGTGAGTTATACGCGTCGAATACGATTAGTTCTTAATGGACTTTGAGTTTAAGGACTTTGTAGAATCCAATTGAATTTGGATTATATCAAGCCCAATGAATTGTGTACGCAAGCCCAAGTTATGGCCCAATGTTACGTTAAATCAAGCCCGATCCAAGAAATTTAATCGCGGGTTGAACCAATGGGTCATCGGATGGGTAAAACCCATGGGGAAGACCCATGGGGCATGTGGGTCGGCCGCTTGGCCACCAAGTAAAGTGGTTACTTGGTGGCTAAGTTGTTAAGGAGGTGATGAATAGTATGAAGGTGACCAATTGACCATTTTACCCTCCATTGGACTTTCCTATATAAAGAAACTTGGCTAGTTCATTTGTTAAATTTCAAATATTAGGCAATATAATTTGAGAAAGAGCTAGAAATAAGTAATCAAGAGCAATCCAAAGAAAATCATAAGAGTTTTAGCAAGAACGCGAACGAAAAGGTAATATTTCGTAAACATAAGTCTTCGATCTTTTCGATTTATTTTTTTGTAGAGAATCGTAGATTGGTGGAGCATGTCTCTTCAGGAGGAATAAGGATGGTTATTAATGATTAAAACATTGATAAGTCACGTTTAAGTAGAATTCGTAAGTGGTTATGTAAGTTTAAACTGAAGAAACCTTTGAGCGTTAACTTGGTTGTTGATGGACAAATTAAAAACCATCATTGTTAGGGTATGTGCATATTACTTGGTTAGGATGTAGATGATGAATTAATAGAGTTGTTCCATTTGATTGGGCGTATAGAACACGAGTAACGAAATTATGGCGAAATTTCCAAGATTTGGTGTTAAACGTTGAAAACGTAAAAATCTCGGATTAGTAGTCGAAAGTTGCCATGTAACTTAAAAACTGTGGTTTTCAGTGGCATCACATGAGATAAGGTATTCAAGAGTCGTGGACTCAAGAATCGTCGAATTCTAACTTAGAACGAAGAAAACGAGCTATGAATGCTCACGAACGATAAACGAATGCTTAATAATAAACTAATCGATGAATTCTGTGTTAAAAGATTTAAAAGTGAAATATTTTCTGATGAAATCATAGTGCACATGATTTAAGAGGTAATGGCTTTTGAATGAGCCAATTTGGATGTATAATGAATAAGTTATGAGCCCGGGAAGTTCATGGAAAAACTAAACTGTCAAAAGCAACTGAGGCTCAGGGGAGGCACTGCAGCGCCAACCCCAGTATTAAACTCCGTGCCATAGTACCGAGACCGGATAGGACACCCTGCTAATTGGCACTGCATCGCCAATAGTGAGTATAAGGCTGGCGCCGCAGCGCCGATTGTGTAGCAAGGTTGGGCAAATTAGGTTTTGTAATCCCAATTGTTGGGAACGAATAGTAGAACATGTATGTACTTCATATACATGTTAAGACCATTCCTATATCACAAATATAGTGATGACCTTAGAAATTTATTGTTGTTTAACTAGTAATTAAATAAAGAACGTAAAGAGTAAGAAAGTAAATTGTATTCAACATTGTCACTTCACCTATGATGGTCGAGTTTCGGTTAATAACGTAAGAACGGTAACAAGCTGTAATGAAGGATAGTAAGTCGAATTGACATTTATTAATGAAATAAATTCTTTTAAGACATAGAAGAGAAAGAAGTTGGTAATAACAATGTGATTAGATTGTTTGTTAGCTAATTACAGTGTGCTATGTGAATATATCATGTAGATACTGTAAAGATTAAGAACTGTTGAATATTATATTCGAAGACGTTTGAAGGTAAGTTTTCTTAACGCTTGCCTAACCTCCGTGTTAGCCAAGTTTTCTATGATTCATGTTCTGAGATGCATGAATTATTTTACGAAAGGGTCGATGCCAGTTTTAACTCGGCTAGACTACTCTTAATAGTTAGTTTGATTTGTTTACAAGTCTTTCGATATAGAACTATTAACGCTATCCTATGCTAAGTAATTGGTATGGATTCAAGGTAAGTTTGTATATGAACAAACAAATGTATTTTCATCGATTATTCGATGGGCACGTGAGGTTGCCAAAACTTAAACGTAAATACATTTAACGGATGAATGTTGATCAACATAGAGTACTATAGGCTGATCACCTAGAAGTGCTCGTAAGAAATATCGGATGTACGGCCTTAGTGCCGGGATGTCCTTTTCATGTATGAAAACAAAAAGGGTATGTTCATGGTCTTTCGACCGGTTCAGAATTCCTAACCTATTATATATACTTTGAAATTGTTGTTATGAAATGAGAAGTGTTAGTCAATATTTCATAGTACTTCATAGCTATTTGTTCATTTATGGAAGATAATCATATAATTCACGACGTGGTATTTATATTATCCTTTGTTAGACTTGCTGAGCTAGTTATGCTCACTTCTTGCTTGAATTATGTGATTGCAGCTAAGGTCGAAAGAACTGAGAGTTCTAAGAGAGATAAAGACAAGGCTAAGTTGGATAATTAGTTATCTTGTAATAGACTAATATGTTTGTATGTATTACGCTTTTGAACACTAAAGAATGTATTTGGTTTCTTAACCTCGAAAAGAATTTATTATGAATGTAATAAGAATGTAGTTAATATACTCATTGTGTTGTTGTTTCAATGGAATGAATGTATGATTATGAGTACAGTGTAGCACCATCTGTCGGGTTGGAAGATACCTAGATTTGGGGGCGTCACAGGTTGGTATCAAAGCATTAGGTTATAAAACTTAAGGGGGGAAGAACCTTAGGCTAATAACCTCGTTAAGGAAGGAAAAGTCTGAAGGAAGTAAACTCGAGTCGAATAAGTTAATAAGGTATTGAGGAAACTCAGTACCGAAAGATTTAAAAGATGGAAATTAACCCTAAATAAATTAAATATGATTTGTGCTTATATTATTGTGTATTATGTACTAATCAACATGTTATGTGTTATTGTAGATGTCGATCGATAGCTTGATGTATAGAGATATAAACATGGTCAGTGAAGAGTCCATGAACAGAGTAGAGCATGTACCTATGCCTATAACGGAAGTACCATTAGTGATTCTAGAAGAATTGGAGCCAGATGAGTATTTTTCTAAGTAGGACTATTCCGAGGGAGTTATGGGATTGGTATCATACCTTGATATGATGATCGATGTGGAGGAAGATACAGAGGTAACATCAGTTAATACAGTGGTACCTGCACTAGAGCCAACACCTCCAGATACAATGAGGGAATTGTATCTAGCGGTGCTTTACCGAAATGTGCAACTGCGCACTATTGTGCAGAACCAGAATGAAGAGATTAGTGCTCTTTACGAAGCAAAGGAGTCTGCAGAATTAGACTTTGAGTCAGAGCATGATGAGAAGGTGCTCATGACAAATAAGGCTAGGGACTATAAGAACAAGGTCGTAGAGCTTCGTAAGGAACTGGTATGAAGGACCAGAAGATAGCACGGATGTCCTACAT
Source organism: Panax notoginseng (assembly GCA_016801055.1). Classification (NCBI taxonomy): domain Eukaryota; kingdom Viridiplantae; phylum Streptophyta; class Magnoliopsida; order Apiales; family Araliaceae; genus Panax; species Panax notoginseng. The sequence goes on along the minus strand of CM029017.1, from coordinate 64,915,309 downwards.
ACATGATAGTGCTCATGAGGATTTCAAGCTAAAGATTGCTTGTTATTCCATTGAGTCGGGGCATACTCGACATACTATTAGTCGGGATATTGTTTCGATTCTAGCGAATCAGAAGCATGAGAATGCTGTGAAACAGTGTTAGTAGATAGGTAGATCTTTTTGTATATGTGTAATGATGTAAAACCCTCTTTTGTATAATTAAAGGGTAGTCTTTTTGTAAATCCCAATTTTTGTAGAAGTCAATCGCGTGATTGTAATGTAATAGCTTTTGGCTATGGAAACAAATTGTAAATAGTTTCAACTATGAAGAAGCATATTAATATATGAAGTTTTTATTTAATGTGCTTTGTTGTGGTATGAGTTATTATTGTGGAATGATAACTAAGTAAGTAGATAGATATTTCATCAGAATAATGCCGCCAAGAAGAAGAAAACATAATTAGAAAGCAGAATCACATACTGATAATCAAGGGGTCAGAATAACCTTATGCAAGAGTTCGTTAATTTATTAACGGCTACTAGGGGAGGATGGAGATTAAGCTCCTAGAGCTTAAGCAAGGGGACATGACAGTTCCTTAATACGCGACCAAATTTAATGAATTGGCAAGGTTTGCTCCACACCAAGTGGACACTGAAGAGAGGAAGGCTCGTAGGTTTGAGCAAGGATTGAAACCCTGGATCTATCGTAGGATTTCTGTGTTTCAGAGTGCTTCCTATGGGACCATTATGGAAAAGGCGATTATAGCTGAGGGTGGTAGTGAGGCGCTGACCCAATACCACAAAGAGAGAAAGAATAAGAGCAAGGGAGAGGGAGGACCCAAGGTAGAGGGTGCCAGTGGTAGTGGCAGAATGCTAAAAAGGAAGAGTTTTAACTCCGAAAATATTGGGGTAAAAAAATGGGATCCTAAGTGTAGGATGGAGGCATGTAAGACATACGAAAAGACTCATTTAGGAGTCTGGTTGAAGAGCAAATCAATTTGTTACAACTGTGGGCAGGAGGGACATATATCACCCAACTGTCTTAATCCTAAGAAAAATAATGGCTATTTTGTTTGTGGGTCGATGGACCACATGGCAAGAAATTACCCAAAGAAGGGGTCAGAGGGTAGTAAGGGTTCTGGTAGTGGTAAGTTAGCCATTACTGGACCAACACCATCGGCAGGTAGACCCTCAGCCCGTACCTTTAATATGATTGTCCAAGATGCGGTTGCATCAGCGGATGTAGTAGCAGGTATCATTCCAGTCAATGAAATAAATGCTTATGTGTTATTTGACTCGGGTGCTACTTGTTCTTTTATAGCATGCGGATTTACTAAGCAATTAGGTTTAATTCCTAAAAAGCTAGAAATACCTTTAGACGTTAAGGTAGCAAACGAAGAGATAATCCCCATTGAATATATTCATAGGGATTGTTGCGTATGTATTAGAGGTAATAAATTATCAGTAGATTTGGTACCGATAAGGTTAAAAGAATTGGATGTAATTCTTGGTATGAATTGGTTGATTAACCATAAGGCTATCATAGATTGTCATAGGAAAAGTGTGAACCTTCGGCTTTCTAAGAAAACTAAGGTAGTATTTTTCGGTAGTAAATCACCGAGACACTCTTGTTGTCTAACGATGACACAAACTAGGAAAATGTTGAGGAAGGGGTGTATAGGATATCTGTGCCATGTTGTGGATACTCGGAGAGTGGGAGCATCAATGGAACAGATACCTATAGTTCAAGAGTTCGCAGTCTTTGGAATGTCATCAGTTTTAATCTTTAACTGATGATATCCGGAACGAAGATCGATATTTGAGAAGAATTTAGCACCTTGAAACTAGTCAAACAGGTCATCAATGCGATGTAGTGGGTACCTATTTTTTATGGTGACATGGTTCAACTTTCGATAGTCAATGCAAAGTCGCATACTTCCATCTTTCTTCATTACGAATAAAACAGGAGCACCCCAAGGAAATGTACTAGGACGAATGAAACTAATATCTAACAACTCTTGTAGTTGGATTTTTAACTCCTGAAGTTCAATAGGAGCCATTCGATATGGGTTTTTGGAAATGGGTTTTGTACCAGGTTCAAGGTCAATACAAAATTCGATATCACGCTCTGGGGGCAGGCCAGGAAGTTCTTTAGGAAATACGTCAGGAAATTCACTACCAACAGAAATATTATTCAAATCTGACGTATTTTTATTTAAACCCATGACATGGGCTAAGAAAGCTTGACATGCGTTTTTTAATAAACGATTGGCTTTATGGCTTGATATGATAGTGATTGACTTTAGTGGTTTAGTTGCTTGAATTCGCATAACTGGTTGGTTAGGAATATGAAAACTAATGACCTTACGAAAACAATCTATTTTGGCATGATGAGTAGTTAACCAATCAATCCCTAAAATCACATCAAATGCAAGTATCTTTAAAGAGATGAGATCAACAGGTAATGTGATAGTCCCGACTTGAATCAAGCAGGATTTATAAACAGTGGATGTAATGAAAGTTTCTCCTAACGGAGTTTCAACAGATAAGTCAAAGTCTAATTTTTCAAGAGTCAAGTTCAAACTTTGAGCACAAGCAGGAGAGATAAAAGAATGGATAGAACCGGTATCTAATAAGGTATAAACTTCGCAAGAGTTTATGATTAGCTTACCCGTGATCACCTCATTCGGGTTCCTCGCATTTTGGGCAGTCACGACAAATGCTCTTCCAAGAACCACCGACTTTGACTTGTTTAGGACATCCTTTGGAGTCACCATCCCCGCTGGACTTGGTTTCGCTACAGGACAATCTTGAGCTATATGACCTTCCTTTCCACAGTTATAACACACCTTGAATTATTGTGGACAGTTTAGGCTGATGTGTCCCTCTTTCCCGCATTTATAACATACGACCGGAGGTCGTTCTCCTCCCCTAGAAACAGTTGATGCTGGTGCTGACGTCTTCACATTATCATTGTTGTATCTTCTCTTTTTGAAATCTCTCCCTAACTCACTTTTTCTACTATCATGGCCACGATTACCACCAGAGTGGTTACAGCTTCTTTCTAGATATTTTCCTCCCCGATGGTTATCATTGCTCCAATGACTATTGCCACTAGTACGACCTTGGTTGTGGTCCTCCGATTGAACAAACTCATTATCTCGCTCTAATAATTGAGCCATGTTCACAACATCTAAATATAGAGAAAATTTATGAGAAATGAGGTATTGATGAATTCAGATTTCAAACCTCTAAGAAACATCCACGTCATACGTTCCTCATTCTCTACCAAATGAGGTACAAACCTAAATAACTTTGCGAACTTAGCCTCGTACTGGGACACAGTCATGCTGTTCTGTTCTAGTCTGATAAACTCTACCTCTTTCATATGACGAATACTTTCAGGAAAGTACTTGTCATTGAACAGTTTCTGGAACACTTCCCAAGACATATTGAGTGCGGTAGGCTGGGTACACTTCACAGATTCCCATCAGTAATCTGCCTCACCACAGAACATAAAGGTGGCGAATAAAACCTTCTGTTCCTCTGTGCATCCCAAGACATCAAATATCTTGGTAATTTGCTTAACCCACGTTTCTGCCTTGACCGAATTCTGCTTTCCTAAAAACTCCGGCAGTCCCAACTCTTTGAATTGCTTAACAGTGACCAACCGTGAGTTGCCATTATTTCCACCTACATTTTGAATAGGTGTCTCTCTCGTCTAGTTTTGTATGAACTGCAAAAAGCTTCTAAACATTCCATTATTCATCATTTGATCGGTGGTGTTGTTTACAGGAGGAATATTACCTTCCTGATGCACATTATCTTGGTTGTTGATTGTCGGTGACTCAATGGTCTCATGTGCTCCATTGCTCATCTCAACATTTTCAGATGGCATTCTCAAATACTGCCACAAAATAAAAGTTAAATAAAGAAATTGACATGTCACATAATTTCCTTATATTCTTACTGACCAACAAATAAGCTTAGGTAAGACACACTAGTGAAGGATTTACTCGTCTCTCCCCTCCTAGATCTAATCCCAGATATCCACCAGAGATCATATCCCTAAGCTCTAATATCAACTGTGATGCCCCCAAAATAGGTCTACACAACCCATTCTAAGTCACCAAATACCTGGTACAAAAATCAACTACAACTTCATTATTATAATTGTCGTGCAAAATACGACAACACATATGATGTGAGTTTTAATACAAATATTGTCTTCTAGATAATATCCAAACTCAAATAAAGTCCTCAATATAATTCTTGATACACTATTTTATAAATAGTGAGGACTGCTAAAACAACTGTCTTAAACCATCACTCCACACCCCGACTAGTTACCGATATATTCTAGCCTCCTGAGAAGAAAAATGGAACAAAAAGGAAAAAGATGAGCTCAACAAGCCCAGTAAAGAATATTATGACTAAGATAATAAAAAATAAATTATTGTTAGCCTTCAATAAATAAGATAAAATATAATGGACAACAAGTTTAGATCAATATTCGAAGCGGAAATAACAATTCACTAGAAGAGTTAAGTAGAGAATGAAGTCTACTATCTTCTATGATTTAAAAGTCCATCATAAATATTTTATCCCTGTGACATCAATCAATATACATCTTGAACCAAATATTCATCTTTGCACTACGGGCCAAAGATATTCATTTGTATCACCAGTTGGTCATGTTTATCTCAACACTTGTCCATCTTTGCACTACGGGCCAATGATATTCATCAAGTAATCATTCATCTTTGCACTATAGGCTAAAGATATTCATCAAGTAATCATTTATCTTTGCACTAAAGGCCAAAGATATTCAGTTATATCACCATCTAGGACTGAGGATGATAAAAATATTTTAAAGAAAACGAATCTAGTGAGATAAAAGGACAAAGATTAGAGATTCGTACTTTAGTTTATCCAAATTTAAAAATACTCCATAATAAACAATTATAGAGCAAAATTCAAGAATGAAGATCAAAACATGGATACAATCAAAGATAGTAACCATAATAGACAACTTGGACAAAGAAAATAAAATTTAATTTTTATATGAATAGTGTCGTATTCGTGAATAATGTCCTATACATGAATAGAAACCCCGACATGAAAATGTAAGACCCAAACTTTTTATAAATAAAATTGAATTTTCTCTATTTATTATTTTGAAATAGTAAGGGTTTATTTAAATAATGTGGTAAGTTATGGGTAAAATGTGCAAATATTTTAAATAAGCAAGTGGTTATAAAATATTCATTGTTGTCGGGGAATATTCATTTGGTCGTGGAATATTCTTGCTATCGGAGAATATTCGTACGACGGCGCAGCCTTTTATGGGCCTCATAACGGAAAGCGATTAGATAAAGAAAACGACAAGTATGAGTTTTTTTATAAATAATGGCGTAGTTGTTACCGTTAACACTATTGAAATACCCGGTGGTTAAAACACAGTAATACGCGGTGTTGCACAGTAGCACATGGTATTGCACCAATTATTTATTTTTACGTAAGAAGGCACTACTCAATAATTGTTACAGTAATTACTGTTTAATATTTTATTTTATTGATTGAATAATTGCTACATTAATATTTTATATTATTGTTATTTCAATAGTTATCACTGCACAATATTTCCATTATCAGATCAATAAATTATATTATTTTAATAATATTATTAGATAGCATTTTCGGTAATGTCTAGAAAGTTCTGTCTAAGGAGAGGTTTGGTCACCTAATTGCGCGCCAGTAAGGAGAAATCCTTATTGGAAAGCCCCCTCTTTCTTGGGAACGGCATGGTTGTCAGTATTGTGATTCTGTAATATTATTTGTGAATAATTAATTATTGATTTATATGATAAGAAAATTATTTATTTATGTGGATATAAATAGAATTTTTTTTAAAAGTGTCAAATATTGAAAATTGATATTTTATCTTTTCTGATAAAATAATATATTATTATATTTTAATAATATAATAATGATGATATTTTTACGATGAACGTGTGATACATGAATAAATGAGGAGGAAGAGTATTTTTGTTGCAACAAACGATAAAAACATGTTAAATATGTCGGTGGGCCCAATTTTTGACTGAAATTTGAATATAGCATGTAAAATCGTCCGTATGTGGATTTCAGTCAATTTCTGTTTGGAATTTTGAAAAGCTTAAACTTACAAAATTGTAGAGAATTGAATTTTCTATGAAATGGACTTAAGAGTCGAATTTTTTTGATAAAAGAGCTATTTATTATGAATTACTGAAGTTCCGAAATAATTAATTTTTGGAGTTTTAAATGATTTTAAGAAGAAAAACGTTTTTGTGACTTTTGGTGAGGTGTGTGGCTAATGTTGGACCAAAGATGTGTGCGTAGGAAATTTAAAAAAATATATTATTATTTTATTAAATTTTCTACTTTGGTGTTCTAAACATTTTCCTATAAATAGGGTGCTTAGGTTAGAATTGAAAATCACACCAGAAACTAAAGTTTTCTCTCTATATTATCGAGCGTATTTTTGTGAGTATTTTGATACTTTGAGTATTGCTATACGGTGAAAGTTCCTTCAGCATTACATCTAGTATTCCAGTCAGAAATACTGTCTTTTCGAGGTAAGGTATGTTATTTTTTTATAAATGATATTATTTCTTCCAATATCATTATGCTGAAATATTGATATGAATATTATTCTGGAATTTTTACCTTTTTGTGTCGGGATTATAATTCACGTATACGGCACTATTCACTGAAAAACGAAATTTTCTCTTCTTTGTCCTAGATGTCTATTTTTGTTAATATCTTTAATTGTATCCATGTTTTTGATCTTTATTCTTGAATTTTACTCTACTATGGTATATTATGGGGTATTTTTGAACATGAATAAATTGAAGTACGAATTCCTAATATTTATTCTTTTGTCTCACTGGATTCGTTTTCTTTAAAATATTTTCATCATCCTCAGTCCTAAATGATGATATTATTGAATATCTTTGGCCTGTAGTACAAAGATGAATGATTATCTGATGAATATCTTTGGCCGTAGTGCTAAGATGAATAGGTGTTTAGATGAACATGACCAACTAGTGATATAAATGAATATCTTTGGCCTATAGTGCAAAGATGAATATTTGATTCAAGATGTATATTGATTGATGTTACAGGAATAAAATATTGATGATGGACTTTTAAATCTTAGAAGATAGTAAAATTCATTCTCTACTTAACTCTTCTAATGGATTACTGTTTTCGCTGCAGTTGTTGTTCTAAAATTTGTTGTCTATTATATTCTATCAGATTTTTCCCTGTTGAGGACTAACGATAATTTGTTTTATATTATCTTAGTCATAATATTCTTTACTGGGCTAGTTGAGCTCACCAATTTCTTTTTTGTTCCATTTTTCTTCTCAGGAGGCGAGAATGTAGTGAGTACTAGTCGGGGTATGGAATGATGGTTCTAGAAAGTTATTTAGTAGTCCTCACCATTTTTGTAAAATAATGTATCAATAATTGTAATGAGGACTTATTTGAGTGTGGATATTGTCTAGAAAACAATATTTGTATTTAAAATCACAGTTTATGTGTTGTCGTATTTTGTACGACAATTGTATTAATAAAGTTGTAGTTGTTTCCGCACCTTGTTTTGGCGACTCAGAATGGGTGATGTATACCTGTTTTGGGGGCGTCACAGTTGGTATCAGAGCTTAGGAATATGGTCTCTGGCGGAGATCGGGGAATAGAACTAGGAGGGGAGAGACGAGTAAATCCTTCGCTAGTGTGTCCTACCTAAGCTTATTTGTTGGTCGGTCATAATATAGGGGTAATATGTGGTATGTCAATTTCTTTAATTAACCCTTGTTTTATGGCAGTATTTGAGAATGGCAACCGAGAATGTTAACTGTGACAACCCCAAAACAGGTCCATTCCACCCAACCCATTCTGAGTCGTCAAATACATGGTACAGAAAACAACTACAACTTTATTACAACAATTGTCGTGCAAAATACAACAACACATATGCTGTGCGTTTGGATACAAATATATACCAAATGTGACTCATGTTCCAACCGTGGACATCACCTCACAATAACACCTTACATAAAGGTATAGTCAAAAACTGTTTTAGAAATTAAAATCTTTGGAAAATGCTCAAGGAAACCTTCGTACATGGGAGGCCATGCGTCTAGATTATGATAGATATCATATGGCCACAGAATTATTCTTGGTTGACCCAATAGACCCCAAAGAAAAACGAGAAGATTACTATCATATTCTTCCCAATGGTGAGTCTTCTCTTGACTTATCATTATCTCCACTGTCTCTAATTGAGAATTATACTTCAAACAAACACCAAGATTATATAGGTAGTGCCCATAGATATACTCAGCAAGTGGATGAGCACATCCCTGTCTTATGATGACACGAGGTTGTATGTCGTTAGACATCTTGTAGGATAGTGGCAAACCACCCTTCCAACGTTGGGTACACCTTACCCTATTGGATTCACCAAATATAACTACTAAATGAACTTTTCTATACTGCTTCGGGAGAACATCCACAGCTAGAGACCACCGTTCTATTTTCCCGTTACCCTCGCTCGACCCAGCTACACTCTTATTACCTGAAAGAAATTGTGAAGCAAAAGAGTGAGCACAACTAGCTCAGTAAAGAATATCATGACTTAAGATAATTAAATTATCAATAGCCTTCATCAATAATAAATCAGAGATTTAGAACATATGGTAAATGATAAAAATTTCAACCATAGTTGCGGCGGAACGAGCAATCCATTAGAAGAGTCAAATAGACTATAAAGTCTATTATCTTCTCCATGTTAAAAATCCACCAACAATGTTTTATCCCTGTAACATCAATCAATAATTCTGGTCCACAATCATATGAATAACTCATAATCGTAATTGTAGTTCTAAATTCCTTTTCTCATCCAGGACAAAGATAATTTTCATCACCTGAAACATCAAAGATCATGGTTATACCAAATCACAGTTCATGTTCATAATCTTACTAATAAATCCATCTTTGCACTACGGCCAAAGATATTCAACAACAGTTCATCTTTGCACTACAGGCCAAAGATATTCATCAACAGACCATCTTTGCACTACAGGTCAAAGATATTCAACAACAGTTCATCTTTGCACTACAGGCCAAAGATATTCATCAATAATTCATCTTTGTACTACGGCCAAAGATATTCATCAACAATTCATCTTTGCACTACAGGCCAAAGATATTCCTCAACAGTTCATATTTGCACTACAGGCCAAATATATTCATCAACAGTTCATATTTGCACTACAGGCCAAATATATTAATATCTCAAAGAATATATAATCATTTAAGAATTTATATAAACAATAATTATAACCATGTTGATCATTTCACCTTTGCACTTAAGCTAAAGATATTCAATTATAAATTCAATGGTCATGATCATACCAGTCAACAATTCAACTTTGCACTACTGGCCAAAGAGAACCCATAATCATGATCATACCAAAAATCTATCCATCTTTACACTCAAGTCAAAGAGAAATATCATCATTAGGGTTATAAAAATGTTATATATGATAATAAAATCAATATAATCAACATATAGATTTAATCTCAAGAGTAATATTCATAAATCAACTATAATTTGGTTAGAAAAAGAAACCAATTTTGTCGTGAATAGTAACTCGTGAATAGTAACTCATGAATAGTAACTCGTGAATAGTAACTCGTGAATAGTAACTCGTGAATAGTAACCCCGACTCAAAAAGGTAGAAATTCCACAATAAAATCATACCAATATTTCGGTATAATGATATTGAAAGAATAACATTTCTTAAGCTTATAAACAATTTATTTAAATTGTTTACACTTTACTAATTAATGCATTTAATCATCATAAAATGTCAACTCTTAAGATTTCATCATCAATAACCAAAACCCTCATCAAAAATCTGCATATACCTCATATAGGATTCTCAAGCCATAAAATCCTATTTTTCAATTTTCTTACTTCACATAACATATTTAATTCATTTTCTCATAACTAGTCCATTTTCATGAAAAATACCAAATCAGTTCCAAAAATATTTCTTTTCTGGGATTTAGCATAATATAGTCCCATAGTGAACATATATTTTTCTCAGAATTTTTAAAAGTCATTTACTATTTTTCATATGGCCAAAATAGCCGAATATTTAGACATTTATCAAAAATTGTACTTTTGTCTAAAAATTCTGAAATTTACAGAGTATACTTCTATCATATACATGTACTCCCAATAAAAATTTCATCAATTTTGGAGTTAACCACAAGGAATTATAAGCGGTTACTTTTAAAATAGTCTTTTCTCATAAAATTCATAACTCTCAATCTATACATCCAAAAATCACCATTTTTGGACACAATCAATAAAACTCATCAAAATATCATTTCAAATTTTTCCAGAATTTTTGAAGTTCAGAAAAATTACGAAACTGAAAATCATAACAACCCTTAAAATCCATTAATATCCCTTACTATCCCTTACCTCAAAAGAGCAGTACTTCTGACTGGATATCGGATATGATGCTGAAGGAAACTTGCACTGATGAATAGCAACTCACCAAGTATCTAAAAACTCACAAAATATGCTTCATAATATAGAGAGAGAAAGAGAGAAAGCTTATGTTTCTGGTGTGATTTTCAATTCTAACTTAGCCCTCTATTTATAGAAAAATTTTGGTAGGTTTGACCTGCAACCTGATGGCTTTACCTGCTACTATTCCCACCCACCACATTTGAAATATAATTCAGCACATTTCTTCACCAACCACAAGTGGGGCCCACCAATTCTAGAATTTTCCACCAAAATGATAAACTCCAAAAATTCAACAATTTCTGAACCAGTCATCTCGTAAAATTCATAACAAATCATACGTTCATTTTTAACGGTTCAAAATTTGTGGACATATACTCAACTTATATATGTATAACATATCCAAAAATTACCACGATCCAACGGTCGGATTAAAAATTATAACCCCCGCAAAATATCTCAAAAATCCTGATTTTTAATACCTCCATTCCGACAAAAATACTGATAAAAACCTCAACATTAACTCCTTCATTTTTAACCACAAAAATATATCCCTCATTTATATCCACATAAAATAAATATTTCCTTATCATATGAATCAATAATTAATTATTCACAAATAATATTACAGAATCACATTTATGACAACCAGGCCGTTCCCAGGAAAGAGGGGGCTTTCCAATAAGAATTTCTCCTTACTGGCGCGCAATTAGATGACCAAACCTCTCCTTAGACAGAACTTTCTAGACATTGCCAATAATGTTATCTAATAATATTATTCAAATAATATGAATTATTGATCTGATAAAGGAAAATACTGTGCAGCAACAATTATTGAAACAACAATAATATAAAATATCAACGCAGCAATTATTGAATCAATAAAATAAAATATTGAACAGTAATTACTGTAACAATTATTGAGTAGTGCCTTCTCACGTAAGAATCAATAATTTCAAAAATACTATGCAATACCGTGTGCTACTGTGCAATAACGCGTATTACTGTATTTTAACCACCGGGTATTCCAACAGTGTTAACGGTAACAACTACGCCGTTATTTGTAAAAACTCAAATTTGTCGTTTTCTTCACCCGACAGTTATTCGTTATGGGGCCCACAAATAGCTGCGCCGTCGTACGAATATTCCCCGACAGAAAGAATATTCCACGACCAAACGAATATTTCCCGACAACAATGATTATTTTATAACCACTTGTGTATTTTGAAAAAATTTCATATTTCACCCATAACTTTAATTTTTTATCAATTTAACCATTTACTGAATTGTAATTATAAGAAAAATTGAATACTTTTATTTCATAAAATTCGGGGTCTTACAATCTCCCCTCCTTATGAAATTTCGTCCCCGAAATTTACGTACCTGGTATTTCAAAGAGTTGAGAATACCTTCCTTTCATTTCAGATTCCATCTTTCCTGTCATCATAATTTCTCCATTGCTCATCTCCTGTATTTCAAATATCATTCTAGAATACAGCTTCAAAACAAGGGTTAATTTAACAAATTAACATATCACATAATATCCCGATATTATGACTGACCAACAAATAAGCTTAGGTAGGACACACTAGCGAAGGATTTACTCATCTCTCCCCTCCTAGTTATATTCTCCGATCTCCGCCAAAGACCATATCCCTAAGCTCTGATACCACCTGTGACAAATGTCCCATCAGTGGACAGCACCTCACAGTGGTACCTATCAGTTTGCAACCGCAGAACGGCGTCCCCTACGGAGAGTCTGGCTTCGGTGCATCCCCCATCAACAGGAAGTCACCAGCGAGAGGCTCGGGGCTCTTTACTTATAGCTCTGATACCACCTGTGACAACCCCAAAACAGGTCTATTCCACCCAACCCATTCTGAGTCGTCAAATACATGGTACAGAAAATAACTACAACTTTATTACAACAATTGTCGTGCAAAATACAACAACACATATGCTGTGCGTTTGGATACAAATATATACCAAATGTGACTCATGTTCCAACCGTGGACATCACCTCACAATAACACCTTACATAAAGGTATAGTCAAAAACTGTTTTAGAAACTAGAATCTTTGGGAAGTGCTCAAGGAAACCTTCGTACATGGGAGGCCATGCGTCTAGGTTATGATAGATATCATATGGCCACAGAATTATCCTTGGTTGACCCAATAGACCCCAAAGAAAAACGAGAAGATTACTATCATATTCTTCCCAATGGTGAGTCTTCTCTTGACTTATCATTATCTCCACTGTCTCTAATTGAGAATTATACTTCAAACAAACACCAAGATTATATAGGTAGTGCCCATAGATATACTCAGCAAGTGGATGAGCACATCCCTGTCTTATGATGACACGAGGTTGTATGTCGTTAGACATCTTGTATGATAGTGGCAAACCACCCTTCCAACGTTGGGTACACCTTACCCTATTGGATTCACCAAATATAACTACTAAATGAACTTTTCTATACTGCTTCGGGAGAACATCCACAGCTAGAGACCACCGTTCTATTTCCCGTTACCCTCGCTCGACCCAGCTACACTCTTATTACCTGAAAGGAATTGTGAAGCAAAAGGGTGAGCACAACTAGCTCAGTAAAGAATATCATGACTAAAGATAATTAAATTATCAATAGCCTTCATCAATAATAAATCAGAGATTTAGAACATATGGTAAATGATAAAAATTTCAACCATAGTTGCAGCGGAACGAGCAATCCATTAGAAGAGTCAAATAGACTATAAAGTCTATTATCTTCTCCATGTTAAAAATCCACCAACAATGTTTTATCCCTGTAACATCAATCAACAATTTTGGTCCACAATCATATGAATAACTCATAATCATAATTGTAGTTCTAAATTCCTTTTCTCATCCAGGACGAAGATAATTTTCATCACCTGAAACATCAAAGATCATGGTTATACCAAATCACAGTTCCTGTTCATAATCATACTAATAAATCCATCTTTGCACTACGGCCAAAGATATTCAACAACAGTTCATCTTTGCACTACAGGCCAAAGATATTCATCAACAGACCATCTTTGCACTACAGGCCAAAGATATTCAACAACAGTTCATCTTTGCACTACAGGCCAAAGATATTCATCAACAATTCATCTTTGCACTACGGCCAAAGATATTCATCAACAATTCATCTTTGCACTACAGGCCAAAGATATTCATCAACAGTTCATATTTGCACTACAGGCCAAATATATTCATCAACAGTTCATATTTGCACTACAGGCCAAATATATTAATATCTCAAAGAATATATAATCATTTCAGAATTTATATAAACAATAATTATAACCATGTTGATCAATTCACCTTTGCACTTAAGCTAAAGATATTCAATTATAAATTCAATGGTCATGATCATACCAGTCACAATTCAACTTTGCACTACTGGCCAAAGAGAACCCATAGTCATGATCATACCAATAATCTACCCATCTTTACACTCAAGTGAAAGAGAATTTCAACATCAGGGTTATAAAAATGTTATATATGATAATAAAATCAATATAATCAACATATAGATTTAATCTCAAGAGTAATATTCATAAATCAACTATAATTTGGTTAGAAAAAGAAACCAATTTTGTCGTGAATAGTAACTCGTGATAGTAACTCATGAATAGTAACTCGTGAATAGTAACTCGTGAATAGTAACTCGTGAATAGTAACTCGTGAATAGTAACCCCGACACAAAAAGGTAGAAATTCCACAATAAAATCATACCAATATTTCGGTATAATGATATTGAAAGAATAACATTTCTTAAGCTTATAAACAATTTATTTAAATTGTTTACACTTTACTAATTAATGCATTTAATCATCATAAAATGCCAACTCTTAAGATTTCATCATCAATAACCAAAACCCTCATCAAAAATCTGCATATACCTCATATAGGATTCTCAAGCCATAAAATCCTATTTTCCAATTTTCTTACTTCACATAACATATTTAATTCATTTACTCATAACTAGACTATTTTCATGAAAAATACCAAATCAGTTCCAAAAATATTTCTTTTCTGGGATTTAGCATAATATAGTCCCATAGTGAACATATATTTTTCTCAGAATTTTTAAAAGTCATTTACTATTTTTCATATGGCCAAAATAGCCGAATATTTAGACATTTATCAAAAATTGTACTTTTGTCTAAAAATTCTGAAATTTACAGAGTATACTTCTATCATATACATGTACTCCCAATAAAAATTTCATCAATTTTGGAGTTAACCACAAGGAATTATAAGCGGTTACTTTTAAAATAGTCTTTTCTCATAAAATTCATAACTCTCAATCTATACATCCAAAAATCACCATTTTTGGACACAATCAATAAAACTCATCAAAATATCATTTCAAATTTTTCCAGAATTTTTGAAGTTCAGAAAAATTACGAAACTGAAAATCATAACAACCCTTAAAATCCCTTAATATCCCTTACTATCCCTTACCTCAAAAGAGCAGTACTTCTGACTGGATATCGGATATGATGCTGAAGGAAACTTGCACTGATGAATAGCAACTCACCAAGTATCTAAAAACTCACAAAATATGCTTCATAATATAGAGAGAGAAAGAGAGAAAGCTTATGTTTCTGGTGTGATTTTCAATTCTAACTTAGCCCTCTATTTATAGGAAAATTTTGGTAGGTTTGACCTGCAACCTGATGGCTTTACCTGCTACTATTCCCACCCACCACATTTGAAATATAATTCAGCACATTTCTTCACCAACCACAAGTGGGGCCCACCAATTCTAGAATTTTCCACCAAAATGATAAACTCCAAAAATTCAACAATTTCTGAACCAGTCATCTCGTAAAATTCATAACAAATCATACGTTCATTTTTAACGGTTCAAAATTTGTGGACATATACTCAACTTATATATGTATAACATATCCAAAAATTACCACGATCCAACGGTCGGATTAAAAATTATAACCCCCGCAAAATATCTCAAAAACCCTGATTTTTAATACCTCCATTCCGACAAAAATACTGATAAAAACCTCAACATTAACTCCTTCATTTTTAACCACAAAAATATATCCCTCATTTATATCCACATAAAATAAATATTTCCTTATCATATGAATCAATAATTAATTATTCACAAATAATATTACAGAATCACATTTATGACAACCAGGCCGTTCCCAGGAAAGAGGGGGCTTTCCAATAAGAATTTCTCCTTACTGGCGCGCAATTAGATGACCAAACCTCTCCTTAGACAGAACTTTCTAGACATTGCCAATAATGTTATCTAATAATATTATTCAAATAATATGAATTATTGATCTGATAAGGAAAATACTGTGCAGCAACAATTATTGAAACAACAATAATATAAAATATCAACGCAGCAATTATTGAATCAATAAAATAAAATATTGAACAGTAATTACTGTAACAATTATTGAGTAGTGCCTTCTTACGTAAGAATCAATAATTTCAAAAATACTATGCAATACCGTGTGCTACTGTGCAATAACGCGTATTACTGTATTTTAACCACCGGGTATTCCAACAGTGTTAACGGTAACAACTACGCCGTTATTTGTAAAAACTCAAATTTGTCGTTTTCTTCACCCGACAGTTATTCGTTATGGGGCCCACAAATAGCTGCGCCGTCATACGAATATTCCCCGACAGAAAGAATATTCCACGACCAAACGAATATTTCCCGACAACAATGATTATTTTATAACCACTTGTGTATTTTGAAAAAATTTCATATTTCACCCATAACTTTAATTTTTTATCAATTTAACCATTTACTGAATAGTAATTATAAGAAAAATTGAATACTTTTATTTCATAAAATTCGGGGTCTTACAATCTCCCCTCCTTATGAAATTTCGTCCCCAAAATTTACGTACCTGGTATTTCAAAGAGTTGAGAATACCTTCCTTTCATTTCAGATTCCATCTTTCCTGTCATCATAATTTCTCCATTGCTCATCTCCTGTATTTCAAATATCATTCTAGAATACAGCTTCAAAACAAGGGTTAATTTAACAAATTAACATATCACATAATATCCCGATATTATGACTGACCAACAAATAAGCTTAGGTAGGACACACTAGCGAAGGATTTACTCATCTCTCCCCTCCTAGTTATATTCTCCGATCTCCACCAGAGACCATATCCCTAAGCTCTGATACCACCTGTGACAAATGTCCCATCAGTGGACACCACTCACAGTGGTACCTATCAGTTTGCCACCGCAGAACGGCGTCCCCTACGGAGAGTCTGGCTTCGGTGCATCCCCCATCAACAGGAAGTCACCAGCGAGAGGCTCGGGGCTCTTTACTTATAGCTCTGATACCACCTGTGATAACCCCAAAACAGGTCTATTCCACCCAACCCATTCTGAGTCGTCAAATACATGGTACAAAAAATAACTACAACTTTATTACAACAATTGTCGTGCAAAATACAACAACACATATGATGTGCGTTTGGATACAAATATATACCAAATGTGACTCATGTTCCAACCGTGGACATCACCTCACAATAACACCTTACATAAAGGTATAGTCAAAAACTGTTTTAGAAATTAGAATCTTTGGGAAGTGCTCAAGGAAACCTTCGTACATGGGAGGCCATGCGTCTAGGTTATGATAGATATCATATGGCCACAGAATTATTCTTGGTTGACCCAATAGACCCCAAAGAAAAACGAGAAGATTACTATCATATTCTTCCCAATGGTGAGTCTTCTCTTGACTTATCATTATCTCCACTGTCTCTAATTGAGAATTATACTTCAAACAAACACCAAGATTATATAGGTAGTGCCCATAGATATACTCAGCAAGTGGATGAGCACATCCCTGTCTTATGATGACACGAGGTTGTATGTCGTTAGACATCTTGTATGATAGTGGCAAACCACCCTTCCAACGTTGGGTACACCTTACCCTATTGGATTCACCAAATATAACTACTAAATGAACTTTTCTATACTGCTTCGGGAGAACATCCACAGCTAGAGACCACCGTTCTATTTTCCCGTTACCCTCGCTCGACCCAGCTACACTCTTATTACCTGAAAGGAATTGTGAAGCAAAAGGGTGAGCACAACTAGCTCAGTAAAGAATATCATGACTAAAGATAATTAAATTATCAATAGCCTTCATCAATAATAAATCAGAGATTTAGAACATATGGTAAATGATAAAAATTTCAACCATAGTTGCAGCGGAACGAGCAATCCATTAGAAGAGTCAAATAGACTATAAAGTCTATTATCTTCTCCATGTTAAAAATCCACCAACAATGTTTTATCCCTGTAACATCAATCAACAATTTTGGTCCACAATCATATGAATAACTCATAATCATAATTGTAGTTCTAAATTCCTTTTCTCATCCAGGACGAAGATAATTTTCATCACCTGAAACATCAAAGATCATGGTTATACCAAATCACAGTTCCTGTTCATAATCATACTAATAAATCCATCTTTGCACTACGGCCAAAGATATTCAACAACAGTTCATCTTTGCACTACAGGCCAAAGATATTCATCAACAGACCATCTTTGCACTACAGGTCAAAGATATTCAACAACAGTTCATCTTTGCACTACAGGCCAAAGATATTCATCAATAATTCATCTTTGCACTACGGCCAAAGATATTCATCAACAATTCATCTTTGCACTACAGGCCAAAGATATTCCTCAACATTTCATATTTGCACTACAGGCCAAATATATTCATCAACAGTTCATATTTGCACTACAGGCCAAATATATTAATATCTCAAAGAATATATAATCATTTAAGAATTTATATAAACAATAATTATAACCATGTTGATCATTTCACCTTTGCACTTAAGCTAAAGATATTCAATTATAAATTCAATGGTCATGATCATACCAGTCAACAATTCAACTTTGCACTACTGGCCAAAGAGAACCCATAGTCATGATCATACCAAAAATCTACCCATCTTTACACTCAAGTCAAAGAGAAATATCATCATTAGGGTTATAAAAATGTTATATATGATAATAAAATCAATATAATCAACATATCGATTTAATCTCAAGAGTAATATTCATAAATCAACTATAATTTGGTTAGAAAAAGAAACCAATTTTGTCGTGAATAGTAACTCGTGAATAGTAACTCATGAATAGTAACTCGTGAATAGTAACTCGTGAATAGTAACTCGTGAATAGTAACCCCGACTCAAAAAGGTAGAAATTCCACAATAAAATCTATACCAATATTTTGGTATAATGATATTGAAAGAATAACATTTCTTAAGCTTATAAACAATTTATTTAAATTGTTTACACTTTACTAATTAATGCATTTAATCATCATAAAATGTCAACTCTTAAGATTTCATCATCAATAGTCAAAACCCTCATCAAAAATCTGCATATACCTCATATAGGATTCTCAAGCCATAAAATCCTATTTTCTAATTTTCTTACTTCACATAACATATTTAATTTATTTTCTCATAACTTGTCCATTTTCATGAAAAATACTAAATCAGTTCCAAAAATATTTTTTTTCTGGGATTTAGCATAATATAGTCCCATAGTGAACATATATTTTTCTCAGAATTTTTAAAAGTTATTTACTATTTTTCATATGGCCAAAATAGCCGAATATTTAGACATTTATCAAAAATTGTACTTTTGTCTAAAAATTCTGAAATTTACAGAGTATACTTCTATCATATACATGTACTCCCAATAAAAATTTCATCAATTTTGGAGTTAACCACAAGGAATTATAAGCGGTTACTTTTAAAATAGTCTTTTCTCATAAAATTCATAACTCTCAATCTATACATCCAAAAATCACCATTTTTGGACACAATCAATAAAACTCATCAAAATATCATTTCAAATTTTTCCAGAATTTTTGAAGTTCAGAAAAATTACGAAACTGAAAATCATAACAACCCTTAAAATCCCTTAATATCCCTTACTATCCCTTACCTCAAAAGAGCAGTACTTCTGACTGGATATCGGATATGATGCTGAAGGAAACTTGCACTGATGAATAGCAACTCACCAAGTATCTAAAAACTCACAAAATATGCTTCATAATATAGAGAGAGAAAGAGAGAAAGCTTATGTTTCTGGTGTGATTTTCAATTCTAACTTAGCCCTCTATTTATAGGAAAATTTTGGTAGGTTTGACCTGCAACCTGATGGCTTTACCTGCTACTATTCCCACCCACCACATTTGAAATATAATTCAGCACATTTCTTCACCAACCACAAGTGGGGCCCACCAATTCTAGAATTTTCCACCAAAATGATAAACTCCAAAATTCAACAATTTCTGAACCAGTCATCTCGTAAAATTCATAACAAATCATACGTTCATTTTTAACGGTTCAAAATTTGTGGACATATACTCAACTTATATATGTATAACATATCCAAAAATTACCACGATCCAACGGTCGGATTAAAAATTATAACCCCCGCAAAATATCTCAAAAACCCTGATTTTTAATACCTCCATTCCGACAAAAATACTGATAAAAACCTCAACATTAACTCCTTCATTTTTAACCACAAAAATATATCCCTCATTTATATCCACATAAAATAAATATTTCCTTATCATATGAATCAATAATTAATTATTCACAAATAATATTACAGAATCACATTTATGACAACCAGGCCGTTCCCAGGAAAGAGGGGGCTTTCCAATAAGAATTTCTCCTTACTGGCGCGCAATTAGATGACCAAACCTCTCCTTAGACAGAACTTTCTAGACATTGCCAATAATGTTATCTAATAATATTATTCAAATAATATGAATTATTGATCTGATAAAGGAAAATACTGTGCAGCAACAATTATTGAAACAACAATAATATAAAATATCAACGCAGCAATTATTGAATCAATAAAATAAAATATTGAACAGTAATTACTGTAACAATTATTGAGTAGTGCCTTCTTACGTAAGAATCAATAATTTCAAAAATACTATGCAATACCGTGTGCTACTGTGCAATAACGCGTATTACTGTATTTTAACCACCGGGTATTCCAACAGTGTTAACGATAACAACTACGCCGTTATTTGTAAAAACTCAAATTTATCGTTTTCCTTCACCCGACAGTTATTCGTTATGGGGCCCACAAATAGCTGCGCCGTCGTACGAATATTCCCCGACAGAAAGAATATTCCACGACCAAACGAATATTCCCCGACAACAATGATTATTTTATAACCACTTGTGTATTTTGAAAAATTTTCATATTTCACCCATAACTTTAATTTTTTTATCAATTTAACCATTTACTGAATTGTAATTATAAAAAAAATTGAATACTTTTATTTCATAAAATTCGGGGTCTTACATTAACAGTGGAGTAAATGAGACCGTAGAGACACCTTTACTCACCAATTAGGAGAACGTGCAACAGGAAGACAATGTTTCTCCTGTAAATAACACCACTGAGCAGACGATGTACGATGGGATATTTAGAAGCTTTTTGCAGTTCATGAAAAATCAGACGATGGAGACTCGTGTACAAAATACAGGTGGAAATGGTAGCAATGCGCGGTTTGTCACGGCAAAACAGTTCAAAGAGTTGGGACCACCAGAATTTTGGGGAAAGCCGAACCCGATTAAGGCAAAAACGTGGGTCAAGCAAATTACCAAGATATTCAATGTCTTGGGATGCACGGAGGAATAGAAGGTTCCATTCGCCACCTTTATGTTCCGTAATGAAGCAGATTACTGGTGGGAATCTGTGAAGCGTATCCAGCCAGCCGCACTCAGTATGTCTTGGGAGATGTTTTCAGAAACTGTTCAATGACAAGTACTTTCCTGAAAGTATTCGTCATATGAAGGAAGTGGAGTTTATTATACTAGAACAAAACAACATGACGGTGTCCCAGTACGAGGCAAAATTCGCGAAGTTATCCAGGTTTGCACCTCATTTGGTGGAGAATGAGGAACGTATGACGCGGATGTTTCTGAGAGGTCTGAAACCCGATATACGTCAATATCTCATTTCTCATAAATTTTCTCTATATTCAGATTAGAGTGAGATAATGAGTACGTTCAACCGAGGGACAACAACCAGGGTCAGACCGGTGGCAGCAGTCATCCGAGCAATGATAACCAACGGGGAGGAAAGAATACGAACAAAAGCAGTAACCACTCTAGTGGTAATCGTGGCCATGATAATAGAAGAAGCGAGTCGGGATGAGATTTTAAAAAGAGGAGATTCAATAATGATAATGTGAAGACGTCAGCACCAGCAACAACTGTTTCTAAGGGAGGAGAACGACCACCGTTCGTATGTTATAAATGTGGAAAAGAGGGACACATTAGCCCAAACTGTCCACAACAGTTCAAAGTATGTTATAATTGTGGAAAGGAAGGACATATCGCTCAAGATTGTACTGTAGCGAAACCAAGTCCAGTGGAGATGGTGACTCAAAAAGTTGTTCCAGAAAAGTCAAAGTCAACGGTTCCTCGAAGAACGTTTGTCGTGACTGGTCAAAATGCGAGGAACCCAAACGAGGTGATCACGGATAAGCTAATCATAAATTTTTACGAAGTTTATACCTTACTAGATACCGGTTCTACCCATTCATTTATCTCTCTTGCTTGTGCTCAATGTTTAAACTTGACTCCGAAGAAATTAGACTTTGACTTATCTGTGGAGACTCTGTTAAGAGAAACTTTCATTACATATTCACTATTTATAAATCTTGTTTGATCCAAGTTGGCACCATCACATTACCTGTTGACCTTATCTCTTTAAAGATACTTACATTTGTCGTGATTTTAGGGATTGATTGGTTAACTTCTCATCATGCCAAAATTGATTGTTTTCGTAAGGTTGTTAGTTTTCATATTCCTAACCAACCTATTATGTGAATTTAAGCAACTAAACCACTAAAATCAATCACTGTCATATCAAGCCATAAAGTTATTCGTTTATTGAAAAATGGATGTCAAGCTTTCTTAGCCCATGTTATGGATTTGAATCATGAAATTTGAATAATATTCCTGTTGTTAGTAAATTTCCTGACGTATTTCTTGAAGAACTTTCCGGTCTACCCCCAGAACGTGAAGTTGAATTCTTTATTGACCTTGAACCTGGTACAAAGCCCATTTCTAAAACCCCATATCGAATGGCTCCTATTGAACTTCAAGAGTTAAAGGTCCAACTACAGGAGTTGTTGGACATCGATTTCATTCGTCCTAGTACATCTCCTTGGGGTGCTCCTGTTTTATTCGTAAAGAAGAAAGACGAGAGTATGCGACTTTGTATTGACTACTGGGAATTGAATCATGTCACCATCAAGACTAGGTATCCGCTACCTTGCATTGATGACCTGTTTGACCAGTTGCAAGGAGCACAATTCTTCTCAAAGATCGATCTTCGTTCTGGGTATCATCAATTGAAGATTAGAATTGAGGATATTCCGAAGACTACCTTTAGAACTCGGTACAGGCATTATGAATTTTTAGTCATGTCTTTTCGATTGACTAATGCTCCTGCGGCTTTCATGGATATGATGAACCGAGTATTCAAGGACTATTTGGATCAGTTCGTTGTTGTCTTTATTGATGACATCCTCATATATTCCAAAAGTCGTGAAGATCATGAGCACTATTTGAAGCTGGTACTCCAAAGGCTTCGTGAAAACAAGCTATATGTCAAGTTGAAGAAATGTGAGTTCTGGCTTGAGGAAGTAGCATTCCTTGGGCACGTGGTGTCAAAACATGGAGTATCTGTTGACCCAGCGAAGATTGAAGTAATACAAACTTGGGAGCAACTGAAGTCGGTGACCGAAGTATGTAGCTTTCTGGGCTTAGCTAGTCATTATCGGAGATTCGTGGAAGGATTTCCTCAAATCGCTACTCCGTTAACTCAACTGACTCGGAAAGATACAAAATTCGTATGGAGCGAGGAATGCGAGAAGGGTTTCCAAGAGCTTAAGAGGAGACTCATTTCGGCACCTGTTCTGACAGTACCATCTGGTTCGGATGGATTTGTTATCTACAGTGATGCTTCGGGCAAAGGGTTAGGATGTGTTATCATGCAACATGGAAAGGTCATAGCCTATGCCTCACGACAACTCAAAGAATATGAGAGGAATTACCCTACTCATGATCTAGCAACAGTCGTTTTCGCGTTAAAAATCTGGAGGCACTATCTATATGGGGAGAAAGTGGAGATATATTCGGATCATAAAAGCCTCAAATATTTCTTCACCCAAAAAGAACTCAACATGCGGCAACGACGTTGGCTCGAGCTATTGAAAGATTATGACCATACCATTTAGTACCATCCTAGAAAAGCGAACGTCGTAGCTGACGCATTAAGTAGAAGATCATATGTGGGAACGAGTGCAATGTTATCAACACAAAGGCCTATTTTGTGTGATTTACAAAAGATGAATATAGAATTCAAGAATCCGGGGACACATGCGATTATGTCAACTATACGCATAGAACCAACTTTAATCGATAAAGTTAAAGTTGCTCAAGCCACAGACCTAAAGCTGATACGTATGAAGAAGAAAGTACAAGAAGGTGTTATCCCAGAAGCCAGAATCAATGAAGAAGGAATACTTCGAGTCAACTCTAGACTTTGTGTTCCTAAGGATTCTGAATTAAAGAACAAGATCATGATGGAGGCACACAATACAACGTTTGCAATTCATCCTGAAAGTACAAAAATGTATCATGATCTTCGACATACATTTTGGTGGAACAATATGAAGAGAGAGATCGCGAAGTTTATCTCGAGGTGTTTAACTTGTCAACGGGTAAAGGCGGAGCATCAAGTGCCTAAGGGTTCATTGCAACCACTTGAGATTCTAAAATGGAAGTGGGAGCACATTACCATAGATTTCGTTACAGGTCTTCCCACGGTTTCTCAAGGCATAGATGTTATTTGGGTTATTGTTGATAGATTAACCA
This sequence comes from Panax notoginseng, assembly GCA_016801055.1. Classification (NCBI taxonomy): domain Eukaryota; kingdom Viridiplantae; phylum Streptophyta; class Magnoliopsida; order Apiales; family Araliaceae; genus Panax; species Panax notoginseng. The sequence goes on along the minus strand of CM029017.1, from coordinate 64,890,738 downwards.
AATCTGTTCATTTCTTGTCGATAAGGGAGACTTATTCCCTAGAACATCATGCTCGTATATACGTAAATGAGATTATGAGATTGCATGGCATGCCAGTATCCATAGTTTCGGATCGTGACCCAAGATTCACTTCACGATTTTGGGTTAGATTGCAAAAAGCTATGGGCACAGATTTACGATTTAGTTCGGTATACCATCCTCAAACGGACGGACAATCAAAGAGGACTATTCAAACTCTTGAAGATGTATTAAGACTCTGTGTCCTAGACTTCAAAGGGAGTTGGAATAAGTATTTACCATTGGTAAAATTCTCTTACAACAACAGTTATCAGGAAAGTATAGGTGTGACTCCATTCGAAGCATTGTATGGACGAAAGTGTCGCTCTCCAGTATGTTGGGATGAGGTGGGTGAAACAACATTATTGGGACCAGAGTTGGTACGTATGACTACAGAAAAGATCCAAATGATTCGACAATGTATACAAACGGCACATGATCGACAAACGAGTTATACAGATCTTCATCGAAAGGACGTAGAATTTAGTATTGGGGATCATGTATTGTTCCGAGTTGTTCCATGGAAGGGAGTTACAAGATTTGGGAAGAGTGAAAAGCTCAATCCACTTTCCACGATTTATTGGTCCATTTTAAATTCTTGACCGAGTAGGAAATGTGGCATATAGACTCACGCTACCTCCAAGCATGTCTCGTGTTTATAATATTTTTCACATATCTGTCCTTCGTAAATATGTGAAAGACCCGAACCACATTATTGAGTTAGAACAAGACGAGATAGCTGAAGACTTAACGTACGAGGAGATACCTGTCAAGATCTTGGATAGGAAGGAGCATGTCCTACGCACCAAGGTTATACCATAAGTTAAGATTTTGTGGAGGAGCCATGCTATTGAGGAAATGACTTGGGAGTTGGAAACGGAAATGAAAGCGAGGTATCCTTACCTTTTCGAAACACCAGGTGTGACGCCCCCAAAATAGGTATACAACACCCATTCTGAGTCATCAAAATACATGGTCAGAAACAACTACAACTTTATTAATACAACATAAAAACTGTGAGTTAAAATATAAATATTGTCTTCTAGACAATATCCACACTCAAATAAGTCCTCATTACAATTATTAATACACTATTTCATAAAATAGTGAGGACTACCAGAACAACTTCTAGAACCATCATTCCACACCCCGACTAGTACTCGCTACATTCTCGCCTCCTGAGAAGAAAAATGGAACAAAAATGAAAAGGGTGAGCTCAACTAGCCCAGTAAAGAACATTATGACTAAGATAATATAGAACAAATTCTCGTTAGTCCTCAACAGGGAAAAATTTAATGGAATACAATAGACAACAAATTTTAAATCAATATTCACAGCGGAAATAATAATTCATTAGAAGAGTTAAGTAGAGGATGAAATCTACTATCATCTATGAATTTAAAATTTTATCATCAATATTTTATCCCTGTAACATCAATCAATAAATTCTTGAATCAAATATTCATCTTTGTACTACAGGCCAAAGATATTTATCAGTTGGTCATATTCATCTCAACACCAGTTCATCTTTGCACTACGGGCCAAAGATATTCATCATAAAATCATTAATCTTTAAACTACAGGCCAAAGATATTCAGTTATATCATCATTTAGGACTGAGGATGATGAAAAATATTTTAAAGAAAACGAATCCAGTGAAACAAAAGAATAAATATTAAGGATTCGTATTTCGGTTTATCCATGTCCAAGAATACCTCATAAATAATCATAGTGGAGTAAAATTCAAGAATGATCAAAACATGGATACAATCAAAGCTAGTACCCATAATAGATATCTTAGACAAAAAGAAGAAAATTTCATTTTTCGATGAATAGTGTCGTATTCGTGAATAGTGTTGTATATGTGAATAGTAATCCCGACACAAAAAGTTCTAAATTTGATAAAAAGTTCAGACCAATATTTCGGCATAATGATATTGAAAAAAATAATATCATTTACGAAAAAAATAACATCCCTTACCTCGAAAGAATAGTACTTCTGGCTGGAATACTGAATATAGTGTTGAAGGGAACTGCAGCGTATAACAACACTCAAAGTATCAAAATATTCACAATAATATGCTCAATATATCGAGAGAGAAAGAGAGAGAAGATTTCAGTTTCTGGTGTGATTTTCAATTCTAACCTGAGCACCTTATTTATAGGAAAATGCTTAGAACACCAAAACAGAAAATTTAATAAAATATTATTATTTATATTACAAATTCCTACGCCCACTTTTACCAACTAATTTCAGCCACCTAGCACATGTTAATGATGCCCACAAACATTTCAAAAATGTTTTCCTTTTAAAACAAATTTAAAACTTTTAAAAAATAATTATTTCGGAACTTCATAACTTCAATAATTCATAATAAATAGCTCTTTTATCAGAAAAATTCAAACCACATGACCTTCTCATAGGAAATTCCATTCTCTACAACTTTGCAGAAGAAAATCTTTTCAAATTCCAAACAGAAATTGACCGAAATCCACAAACGGGCGATTTTACAGGCTATAATCAAATTTCAGTCAAGAAATGGGATCCACAAACATGAAAAACATGTTTTAATCATTTAATGCAATAAAAATATTCTTCCTCCTCATATACTCATATATCCCACATTCATTATAAAAATATCATCATTATTATATTATAATAATATAATAAAATATTATTTTATTAGAAAAGATAAAATATCGATTTTCAACAATTGTCACTTTAAAAATTTTTCTCCATCTATATCCACATAAAATGAATATTTTTCTCGTCAAATAATATTACAGAATCACAATACTAACAACCAGGCAGTTCCCAAGAAAGAGGGGGCTTTCCAATAAAGATTTCTCCTTATTGGCGCGCAATTAGATGACCAAACCTCTCCTTAGACAGAACTTTCTAGACATTGCCAATAATGTTATCTAATAATATTATTCAGATAATATGAATTATTGCTTCAATAATAGAAAATAATGTATAGTGATAATTATTGAAACAATAGTAATATAAAATATCAACGTAGCAATTATTAAATTAATAAAATAGAATATTAAACAGTAATTACTATAACAATTATTGAGTAGTGCCTTCTTACATAAGAATCAATAATTGATGCAATACCGTGTGCTACTGTGTTTTAACCACTGAGTATTCCAACAACATTAACGATAACAACTACGCCGTTATTTATAAACAACTTATACTTGTCGTTTTCTTCATCTAATCACTTTTCGTTATGGGGCCCACACAAGGCTGCGCCGTCGTACGAATATTCCCCGATAGTAAGAATATTCCACGACCAAACGAATATTTTTCGATAAAAATGAATACTTTATAACCACTTGCTTATTTAAAATATGTGCGCGTTTTACCCATAACTAACCACATTAATCAAATCAACCCTTACTATTTCAAAATAATAAATAGAGAAAATTTAATTTCATTAATAATAAGTTGGGGTCTTATAACCTCCCCTCCTTATGAAATTTCATCCTCGAAATTGATGTACGTACCTGGTGTTTCGAAAAGGTGAGGATATCTTGCTTTCATTTTCGTTTCCAACTCCCAGGTCATTTCCTCAATAGCATGGTTCTTCCAAAAAACTTTAACTAGTGGTATGACCTTTGTGCGTAGGACATGCTCTTTTCTATCCAAGATCTTGACAGGTACCTCCTCGTACGTAAAGTCTTCGGCTATCTCGTCCGGTTCTAACTCAATAACGTGGTTCGGGTCTTTCAAATATTTATGAACGACAGATATGTGAAAAACGTTATGAACACGAGACATACTTGGAGGTAACGCAAGTCTATAGGCCACATTTCCTACTCGGTCAAGAATCAGAAATGGACCAATAAATCGTGGATTGAGCTTTTCTCTCTTTCCGAATCTTGTAACTCCCTTCCATGGAGCAACACGTAACAATACATGATCCCCAATATCAAATTCTACGTCCTTTCGATGAAGATCCGCATAACTCTTTTTTCGATCTTGTGCCGTTTGTATACGTTGTCGAATCATTTGGATCTTTTCTGTAGTCATACGTACCAACTCGGGTCCCAATAATGTTGCTTCACCCACCTCATCCCAACATATTGGAGAGCGACACTTTCGTCCATACAATGCTTCGAATGGAGCCACACCTATACTTGCCTGATAACTGTTGTTGTAGGAGAATTCTACCAATGGTAAATACTTATCCCAACTCCCTTTGAAGTCTAGGATACAAAGTCTTAATAGATCTTCAAGAGTTTGAATAGTCCTCTCTGATTGTCCATTCGTTTGAGGATGGTATGCCGAACTAAATCGTAAATTCGTGCCCATAGCTTTTTGCAAGCTAACCCAAAATCTTGAAGTGAATCTTGGGTCACGATCCAAAACTATGAATACTGGCATGCCATGCAATCTCACAATCTCATTTACGTACATATGAGCAAGACGTTCAAGGGAATAAGTCTCCCGTATCGGCAAGAAATGAGCAGACTTGGTTAATCTATCAATAATAACCCAAATAACATTTATGCCTTGAGAAACCGTGGGAAGACCCGTAACGAAATCTATGATAATATGTTCTCACTTCCATTTTGGAATCTCAAGTGGTTGCAGTGGACCCTTAGGCACTTGATGCTCCGCCTTTACACGTTGACAAGTTAAACACCTTGAGATAAATTTTGCAATCTCTCTCTTCATATTGTTCCACCAAAATGTATGTCGAAGATCACGATACATTTTGGTACTTCCAGGATGGATTGCAAATGGTGTATTGTGTGCCTCCATCATGATCATGTACTTCAAATCAGAATCATTAAGAACAAAAAGTCTGGAGTGGACTCGAAGTATTCCTTTTTCATCGATTCTTGCTTCTAGAATAGCACCTTTTTGCACTTTCTTCTTCATATGCATCAGCTCCGGGTCTATGGCTTGGGCAACTTTAACTTTTTCGATTAAAGTTGGTTCTATACGTATACTTGACATCATTGCATGGGTCCCCGAAGTCTTGAATTCTATCTTCATCTTTTGTAAATCACACTAAATGGGCCTTTGTGTTGACAACATTGCACTCGCTCCCGCGTATGATCTTCTACTCAATGCGTCGACTGCCACGTTCACTTTTCCAGGATGGTATTGAATGGTATGGTCGTAGTCTTTCAACAGCTTGAGCCAACGTCGTTGCCGCATGTTGAGTTCCTTTTAGGTGAAGAAATATTTGAGGCTTTTATGATCTGAATATATCTCCACTTTCTCCCCACATAGATAGTGCCTCTAGATCTTTAGCGTGAAAATGACTGCTGCCAACTCTAGATCATGAGTAGGATAATTCCTTTCATACTCTTTAAGTTGTCGCGAGGCATAGGCTATGACTTTCTCACGTTGCATGAGAACACATCCTAACCCTTTGCCCGAAGCATCGCTGTAGATAACAAATCCATCCGTACCAGATGGTATTGTCAGAGCAGGTGCCGAAATGAGTCTCCTCTTGAACTCTTGGAAACTCTTCTCGCATTCCTCACTCTATACGAATTTTGTATCCTTCCGAGTCAGCTGAGTTAACGGAGTAGCAATTCGAGAAAACCCTTCCACGAATCTTCGATAATAACCAGCTAAGCTCAAAAAGCTACGTACTTTGGTCACCTACTTCGGTTGCTCCCAACTTTGTATTGCTTCAATCTTCGTCGAATCAACAGATACTTTATGTTTTGACACCACGTGCCCAAAGAATGCTACTTCCTTAAGCCAGAACTCGCATTTTCTTCAACTTGGCATATAGCTTGTTTTCACGAAGCCTTTGGAGTACCAACTTCAAATGGTGCTCATGATCTTCACGGCTTTTGGAATATATGAGGATGTCATCAATAAAGACAACAACGAACTGATCCAAATAATTCTTGAATACTCGGTTCATCATATCCATGAAAGTCGCAGGAGCATTAGTCAATCCAAAAGACATGACTAAGAATTCATAATGTCCGTACCGAGTTCTGAAGGCAGTCTTTGGAATATCCTCTGTTCTAATCTTCAGCTGATGATATCTAGAACGAAGATCGATCTTTGAAAATAATTGTGTTCCTTGCAACTGGTCAAACAAGTTATCAATACGAGGTAGCAGATACCTATTCTTGATGGTGACATGGTTCAATTCTCGATAATCAATACAAAGTCGCATACTCCCGTCTTTTTTCTTTATAAATAAAATAGGAGCACCCCAAGAAAATGTACTAGGACGAATGAAACTGATGTCCAACAACTCCTGTAGTTGGACCTTTAACTCCTGAAGTTCAATAGGAGCCATTCGATATGGGATTTTAGAAATGAGCTTTGTACCAAGTTCAAGATCAATAAAGAATTTAACTTCACGTTCCGGGGGTAGACCGAAAAGTTCTTCAGGAAATACGTCAGGAAAGTTACTAACAACAGGAATATTATTCAAATCTGACGTGTCTTTATTCAAATCCATAACATGGGCTAAGAAAGCTTGACATCCATTTTTTAATAAACGAATAGCTTTATGGCTTGATATAACAGTGATTGATTTTAATGGTTTAGTTGCTTGAACTCGAATAACAGGTTGTTTAGGAATATGAAAACTAACAACCTTACGAAAACAATCAATTTTGGCATGATGAGTAGTTAACCAATCAATCTCTAAAATCACATCAAAAGTAAGTATCTTTAATAAGGTCAACAGGTAATGTGATGGTGCCAACTTGGATCAAACAAGATTATAAACAGTGGATGTGATGAAAGTTTCTCCTAACTGAGTTTCCACAGATAGGTCAAAGTCTAATTTCTCTAGAGTCAAATTTAAACGTTGAGCACAAGCAGGAAAAATAAATGAATGGGTAGCACCGGTATCTAGTAAGGTATAAACTTCGCATGAATTTATGATTAGCTTACCCGTGATCACCTCGTTTAGGTTCCTCGCGTGTTGACCAGTCACGACAAACGCTCTTCCAGGAACCGTTGACTTTGACTTTTTTAGGACATCCTTTTGAGTCACCATCCCCGCTGGACTTGGTTTCGCTATAGTACAATCTCGAGCAATATATCCTTCCTTTCCACAATTATAACATACCTTAAACTGTTATGGACAGTTTGGGCTGATATGTCCTTCTTTTCCGCACTTATAGCATATGACCGGTGGTCGTTCTCCTCCCTTAGAACCAGTTGATGTTGGTGCTGACGTCTTCACGTTGTCATTGTTGAATCTCTTCTTTTTAAAATCTCCTCCCGACTCGCTTCTTCTATTCTCATGATCATGATTACCACCAGAGTGGTTGCCACTCTTGTCCATATTTTTCTTTCTCCGCTGGTTATCGTTATTCTGATGACTGCTGTCACCGGTATGATCCTGGTTGTGGTCCCTCGGTTGAACGTACTCGTTATCTCGCTCTAATAATTGAGCCATGTTGACAACATCTGAATAGAGAAAAAATTTATGTGAAATGAGATATTGACGTATGCCGGGTTTCAAACCTCTCAGAAACATCTGCGTCATACGTTCCTCATTCTCCACCAAATGAGGTGCAAACCTGGACAATTCTACAAAGTTCGCCTCGTACTGGGACACCGTCATGTTATTCTGCTCCAATCTAATAAACTCTACCTCCTTCATATGATGAATACTTTCATGAAAGTACTTGTCATTGAACAGTTTCTGAAACGTTTCCCAAGACATGCTAAGTGCGGCTGGATGGGTACGCTTCACAGATTCCCACCAGTAATCTGCCTCATTACGGAACATAAAGGTGGCGAATGGAAATTTCTGTTCCTCCGTGAATCCCAAGACATCGAATATCTTGGTAATTTGTTTGACCCACGTCTCCGCCTTAATCGGATCCGGCTTTCCCAAGAATTCTGGTGGTCCTAACTCCTTGAACTGCTTGGTTGTGACAAACTGTGAATTGCTATCATTTCCTCCTGTATTTTGAACACGAGTCTCCCTCGTCTGATTTTGCATGAACTACAAAAATCTTCTAAACATCCCATCGTTCATCATCTGCTCAGTGGTGTTTTCATAGGAGGAACATTACATGCCTGTTGCATGTTCTCCTCATTGGTGAGTACAGGCGTCTCCACGGTTTCATTTAGTCCACTGTTAACATTCTCAGTTGTCATTCTTAAATACTTCCATAAAACAAGGGTTAATTAAAAAAATTAACAAATCATATAATACCCCTATATTATGACAGACCAACAAATAAGCTTAGGTAGGACACACTAGTGAAGGATTTACTCGTCTCTCCCTTCCTAGTTCTATTCCCCGATCTCCGCCAGAGATCATATTCCTAAGCTCTGATACCAACTGTGACGCCCCCAAAATAGGCATACAACACCCATTCTTAGTCGTCAAAATACATGGTATAGAAACAACTACAACTTTATTAATACAACATAAAAACTGTGAGTTTAAATACAAATATTGTCTTCTAGACAATATCCACACTCAAATAAGTCCTCATTACAATTATTAATACACTATTTCACAAAATTGTGAGGACTACTAGAACAACTTCTAGAACCATCATTCCACACCCCGACTAGTACTCGCTACATTCTCGCCTCTTGAGAAGAAAAATAGAATAAAAAGGAAAAGGGTGAGCTCAACTAGCCCAGTAAAGAACATTATGACTAAGATAATATAGAACAAATTATCGTTAGTCCTCAACAGGGAAAAATTTAATAGAATACAATAGACAACAAATTTTAAATTAATATTCGCAGCGAAAATAATAATTCATTAGAAGAGTTAAGTAGAGGATGAAATCTACTATCATCTATGAATTTAAAAGTCCATCATCAATATTTTATCCTTGTAACATCAATCAGTAAACATCTTGAATCAAATATTCATCTTTGCACTACAAGTCAAAGATATTCATCGGTTGGTCATGTTCATCTCAACATCTGTTCATCTTTGCACTACGGGCCAAAGATATTCGTCATAAAATCATTAATCTTTGCACTACAGGCCAAAGATATTCAGTTATATTATCATTTAGGACTGAGGATGATGAAAAATATTTAAAAAAAATAAATCCAGTGAAACAAAAGAATAAATATTAAGGATTCGTATTTCGGTTTATCCATGTCCAAGAATACCTCATAAATAATCATAGTGGAGTAAAATTCAAGAATGATCAAAACATGGATACAATCAAAGCTAGTATCCATAATAGATATCTTAGACAAAAAGAAGAAAATTTTATTTTTTGATGAATAGTGTCGTATTCGTGAATAGTGTCGTATACGTGAATAGTAACCCCGACACAAAAAGTTTCTAATTTGATAAAAAGTTCATACCAATATTTTGACATAATGATATTTGTCAGACCCCAACTTTTATAAATAAAGATGAATTTTCTATAAATATCATTTTTGAATATTATGGAGTTAATTTGATATAATGTTATAGTTGTGGGTAATATTTATAAATTTTACAAAGTACGCAAGTTGTTATATAATATTCGATTGGTCGGAGAATATTCATTTTAACAGGAAATATTCGTACAACGGCATAATCATTAGTGGACCCCACAACGAAATTATTGTCGGATTGAGAAAACGACAAAAATATTTTATTAAAAATAACGGCGGAAGTTTTACCATTGATACTGTTGAACTACTCGGTAGTAATAGTACAGTAATACGTGTGGTTGCATAGTAGCACACGGTATTGATTATTAATGCTTATGTGAGAAGTCACTTTGTTTGATTCAATTATTGTCAGTTAATAATATGAATTATTTAGCGATAATGAAGTTTTATTTTATTCGTATTATTAACGTAATAAAACAGAAACATCTTTTTATATAAAACAGAATACTTTATTAAAGTTATTCTATAAATAGAATATATTATATTTTATTTAAAAGATTTTTCTTTAAATATGGACCGTCAGATTAAAGTAATCAATCTGGACCGTTCATGGATTAGTTACTATGCATTCCATTTGTCTATAAATAGCAGCTCATTCCTTCATTATTTCTTACGAATTCACTGAACTCTAGAGAGAGAAACTATAGAGAGAAACTATAGAGAGAGAGAAAAAAAGTATTCTGCTACTTAACTACTTCCTTATTTCAGTTCTTCTTTAAAATGGTAAGGGGTGTTATTCTTTTTTATTCATGAAGAGAACTGTTATTATTCTGTTGGAACATCCTGTCTGTGTGTTATACATCGGACCTGGTTCTGTTTTTATTATTATTCTGTTGGAACATCCTGTTTATGTGTTGTACACCGGACCTGGTTCCGTTTTGTTATTATTCTGTTGGAACATCCTGTCTGTGTGTTTTACACCGGACCTGGTTCCATTATTTATTATTCTGTCAGAATATCCTGCCTGTGCGTTTACGCCGGACCTTGTTCCATTATTTATTATTCTGTCAGAATATCCTGTCTGTGCGTTTACGCCGGACCTGGTTCGATTATTTATTATTCTGTTAGAATAACCTGTCTGTGCGGTCTATCGCATGCCGGGTGATTTCTTTTGTTATTCTATTCTTTATTATACTCAGTTGGTTAAGTTTTAACGTCTATACTCCATGAAATTAGCGGAATATCCTTGATAATTGTGGTTCATCCAGTATCTTTTCATGAAAATATTCTTCTAAGCATTCTTGAATTTTACTCCACAAAGCAGTATCATGTTGACAATTTGGACGTTGTTAATTCTTAGAAAAATTAATTCTTGAACTTATTTTATTGAATTCTTATATCATTGTCATCATCCTCATGTTTATAAAATGTTGAAAGTCATCTGTGGCCTGTAGTGCATAGATGGACTTGGTATGATTATGACCAGGGATTACTCGATATAATCATGACTGTAATGTTACAAATAATGTGGTAAAAGTCCTCATTGGCCCGTAGTGCATTGATGGACAGTTGTTGGCATGATCATGACCATTAATGAATACATGAATATCCTTGGCCGTAGTGCAGGGGTGATTCGATGATGTGGATTATTTTATTAAGCTGAGTCCCAGCGATAACAGTGTTGAAAAATCTTTTAAATCATAGAAGATAGTAGATTTTATTCTCTACTTGACTCTTTTAATGGATTGCTTTTTTTGCTGCAGTTAAACTTGATGTTCGTTATATTTTATCAGTTTAACACTGTTGAAGGCTAATGATAATTTATTCTGCATTATCTTAGTCATAATATTTCTTACTGGGCTAGTTGAGCTCACCCTTTCTTTCAATGTTCTCTTCAGGAAATGAGTATATAGCTGGAACGAGTCGGAGAACGGAGTGATGGACCAGATGATAGTATTAGTAGTCCTCACTATTCTATTAAATAGTGTGACAATAATTGTAATGAGGACTCCTTTTGATTTTGTATAGTCTCTAGTAAACAATAATTGTATTCAAACTCACAGTTATATTTTGTCGTATTATACACGACAGTTGTATTAGTAAGTTGTATTTGTATTCTGTACCATGTATTTGACGACCCAAGATGGGTGATGTATACCTAATTTTGGGGACGTCACAGTTGGTATCAGAGCTTAGGGATATGATCCCTGGCTAAGATGTGAAAATAGAACTAGGAGGGGAGAGACGGGGAATTCCTTCGCTAGTATGACCTACCTAAGTTTATTTGTATGGTATTTAATTGGTCGGTCATAATATAAGGATAATATATGATATATCAATTAACTTTTGTTTTGTGGCAGTATCTGAAAATGGCATCTGAGAATGTTGAGAATAGCAATGGAGCACAGGCGACTGTTAATTCACCACATATCAATAATCAGGATAATGTGCGTCAGGAAGGTGACAATCCTCATGCAAACAACAACACTGACCAGATGATGAATGGTGAAATATTCAGAAGCTTTATGCAGTTCATGTAACAGCAGGCGAGAGCGGCTCCTGTCCAAAATATAGGTGGAAACACTGAAAACTCTCGGACGGTCACCGCTAAACAGTTCAAGGTGCTGGGACCACCGGAATTTAAGGGAGAGCCAAAACCACTTATAGCGGAAACATGGATAAAGCAGATCACCAAGATATTTGATGTCTTGGGATGCTCTGAGGAGCAAAAGGTTCCCTTTGTCGCCTTTATGTTGCGAGGAGAGGCAGATTACTGGTGGGAAACGATTAAGCGTACTCAACCTACCGCACTGAAGATATCTTGGGAGAAGTTCCAAGAGCTGTTCAATGACAAATATTTCCCGAAAGTGTTCGTCACATGAAGGAGGTGGAGTTCATCAAATTAGAGCAGAATAATATGATCGTGCCGCAGTATGAGGCTAAATTTGTTGAGTTGTCCCGATTTGCGTCCCACTTGGTGGATAATGAAGAGCGAATAACGCGAATGTTTTTGCGAGGTTTGAAACCTGAGATACGTCAACATCTTATTTCCCATAAACTGTGTTTGCATTCAGATGTTGTGAATAGGGCTCAGTTAGTGGAGCGCGATAACGAGTCAACGCAACCAAAAGAGAGCAGTCGGCAAAATGATAATACCAGTGAGAGCAGTCATTGAAGCGGTGACAACAAGCGTGGAGGGAATCAACAGGCCAGAAATGATAACCACTTCGGTGGTAATCAACGCCAAAATAATAAGAATGGTCATTTCAAGAAGAGGAGATTCAACAATGATGGAAAGACGTCAGCACCAGGACCCGTTGTTAAGGAAGGAGAACGACCACCTATTATATGTTTTAAATGCGGAGGGGAGGGGCACATCAGTCCAAACTGTGCGATACCATCTAAAGCATGTTAAAATTATGGAAGAGAAGGTCATTTAGCTCGATTTTATCGTTTACCAAAAACAAGTTCAGCTAAGATGGAGACACCAAAGGCCGTCCCAGAAAAGTTAAAACCGGTAATGCAAGGGAGAGCGTTTGTTGTGACCTCCCAGAAAGCAAGGAATCCGAATGAGGTCATCACGGGTAAGCTTATCATAAACTCTAACGAAGTCTATACTTTATTTGATACCTATTCTACCCATTCTTTTATTTCTCTTACTTGCGCTCATCGATTAAATTTGACTCTAGAGAAATTAGACTTTGACTTATCAGTTGAAACTCCATTGAGAGAAACCTTCATTACATCTACGGTTTATAAGTCTTGTTTGGTTCAAGTTGGTACCCACACATTACCTGTCGATCTTATTTCATTAAAAATACTTGCATTTGACGTGATTCTAGGGATTGATTGGTTAACTACTCATCATGCAAAAATTGATTATTTTCGTAAGGTTGTTAGCTTCCATATTCCTAATCGACCTATTATGCGAATTCAAGCAACCAAACCATTAAAATCAATCGCTGTCATCTCAAGCCATAAAGCTATTCGTTTATTGAAAAACGAATGTCAAGCTTTCTTAGCTCATGTCACGGATCTAAACAAAAATACGTCAGTTTTGAATGATATTTCTATTGTTAATAAATTCCCTGATGTATTCCCTGAAGAACTTCCTGGCCTACCCCCAGAGCGTGAAATTGAATTTTGTATCGACCTTGAACCCGGTACAAAACCCATTTCCAAAGCCCCATATCGAATGGCTCCTATTGAACTTCAGGAGTTAAAGATTCAACTGTAGGAATTGTTAGACATTGGCTTTATTCGTCCTAGTACTTCTCCTTGGGGTACTCCTGTGCTATTCGTGAAGAAGAAAGATGGAAGTATGCGACTTTGTATTGATTATCGGGAGTTGAATCATGTCACCATCAAAAATAGGTACCCATTGCCACGTATTGATGACCTGTTTGACCAGTTGCAAGGAGCACAATTCTTTTCAAAGATCGACCTTCGTTCTGGATATCATCAGCTGAAGGTTAGAACTGAGGATATTCCAAAGACGGCTTTCAGAACTCGGTACGGGCATTATGAATTCCTAGTCATGTCCTTTGGATTGACTAATGATCCTGCTGCCTTCATGGATATGATGAACCGGGTATTCAAGGAATATTTGGATCACTTTGTGGTCGTCTTTATTGATGACATCCTTATTTATTTCAAAAGTCGCGAAGATCATGAGCAACACTTGAGGCTGGTACTCCAAAAGCTTCATGAATAGAAGTTTTATGCCAAGTTGAAGAAATGTGAGTTCTGGCTGGAGGAGGTAGCATTCCTTGGGCATGTAGTATCAAGTCGTGGAATATCGGTTGACCCGGCAAAGATTGAAGCTATTCAAAGCTGGGAGCAACCTAAATCAGTGACCGAAGTACGTAGCTTTCTTGGTTTAGCTGGTTATTATCGGAGATTCGTGGAAGGATTTTCTCGAATCGATACTCCATTAACTCAGCTGACTCGGAAAGATACAAAGTTCAGTTGGAGCGAAGAATGTGAGAAGAGTTTTCAAGAACTCAAGAGGAGACTCATTTCAGCACATGTTCTAACAATACCATCTGGCTCGGAGGGATTTGTCATCTACAGTGATACTTCGAGCAAAGGGTTGGGATGCATTCTCATGTAACATGGAAAAGTCATAGCCTATGTATCAAGACAACTCAAGGAATATGAGAGGAATTATCCTACTCATGATCTAGAGTTGGCAGTTGTTGTCTTTGTAGTTAAAATTTGGAGGCATTACTTGTATGGGGAGAAGGTGGAGATCTTTACGGATCATAAAAGCCTCAAATATTTCTTCACTCAAAAGGAACTCAACATGCGACAACGACGTTGACTTGAACTGTTGAAAGATTATAATCATACCATTCAATACCATCCTGGAAAAGCGAACGTGGTAGCTGACGCATTGAGTAGAAGATCATATGCAAGTACGAGTGCGATATTGTCAACACAAAGGCCCATTTTGTGTGACTTGCAAAGGATGGAGATAGAGTTAAAGACTCCAGGGACCCATGTGATGATAGCGAATATACGAGTAGAACCAACTTTAATCGATAAAGTTAAAGCTGCTCAAGCTACAGACCTAGAGCTGATGCGTATGAGGAAGAAAGTGCAAGAAGGTGATATGCCGGAAGCAAGAATCGATGAAGAAGGAATACTTCGAGTCAACTCCAGACTTTGTGTTCCTAACAACCCTGATTTAAAGTATGAAATCATGATGGAGGCGCACAACACACCGTTTGCAATCCAACCTGAAAGTACCAAAATGTATCATGATCTTCGTCATACATTTTGGTGGAGCAATATGAAGAGAGAGATAGCGCTGTTTATCTCAAGGTGTCTAACTTGTCAACGAGTCAAAGCGGAGCATCAAGTACCAAAAGGTCCATTGCAACCACTTGAAATTCCATAATGGAAGTGGGAGCACATTACCATGGATTTCATTACCAGTCTTCATAAGGTTTCTCAAAGTATAGATGCGAGTTGGGTCATTATTGATAGATTGACCAAGTCTGCTCATTTCTTACCGATACGAGAAACTTATACACTTGAACGTCTTGCTCGTATGTACATAAACGAGATTGTAAGACTGCATGGTATGCTAGTATCCATAGTTTCTGATCGAGACCCAAGATTCACTTCACGATTTTGGGTTAGTTTACAAAAAGTTATGGGCACGGATTTACGATATAGTTCGGCATATCATCCTTAGATGGACGGACAATCAGAGAGGACTATTCAAACTATAGAAGATTTATTAAGACTCTGTGTCCTTGACTTCAAGGGAAGTTGGGACAAGTTCTTACCATTAGTGGAGTTTTCCTACAACAACAGTTATCAAGCAAGTATTGGCATGGCCCCATTCGAAGCATTGTATGGAAGAAAATGTCGTTCTCCAGTATGCTGGGATAAGGTGGGTGAAGCAACGTTGTTGGGACCAAAGTTGGTATGTATGACTACAGAAAAGATTCAAACGATCCGAAAACGTATAAAAACCTCACAAGATCGACAAAAGAGCTATGCTGATCTTCATCGAAAGGACGTGGAATTTGATATAGGAGATCATGTGTTCTTACGTGTTGCTCCATGAAAAGGAGTTACGAGATTTGGAAATAGAGGAAAGCTCAATCCTCGATTCATCGGTCCATTTTTAATCCTCGATCGAGTAGAAACTGTGGCTTATAGACTCGCTTTACCGCCAAGTATGTCTCGTGTTCATAACGTTTTTCACATATCCATGTTACGTAAATATGTGAAAGACCCGAACCACATTATTGAGTTAGAACCGGACGAAATAGCAGAAGATTTGACGTATGAAGAAGTTCCTGTTCAAATCTTGGATAAGAAAGAACATATTCTACGCTCCAAGGTTATACCTCAAGTCAAAGTTTTGTGGAGAAACCACGATGTTGAGGAAATGACTTGGGAGTTAGAATCTGAAATGAAATCAAGGTATCCTTACCTCTTCGACATACCAGGTACGTACCCTAATTTCGAGGGCAAAATTTCTTAAGAAGGGGAGGTTGTAAGACCCCAACTTTTATAAATAAAGATAAATTTTTTATAAATATCATTTTTAAATAATATGGAGTTAATTTGATATAATGTTATAGTTGTGGGTAATATTTAAAAATTTTGCAAAGTACGCAAGTTGTTATATAATATTCGATTGGTCGGAGAATATTCGTTTTAACAGGGAATATTCGTACAACGGCACAATCATTGGTGAACCCCACAACGAAATTATTGTCGGATTGAGAAAACGACAAAAATATTTTATTAAAAATAACGGCGGAAGTTTTACCATTGATACTGTTGAACTACTCGGTAGTAAAAGTACAGTAATACGTGTGGTTGCATAGTAGCACACGGTCTTGATTATTAATGCTTATGTGAGAAGTCACTTAGTTTGATTCAATTATTGTCAGTTAATAATATGAATTATTTAGCGATAATGAAGTTTTATTTTATTCGTATTATTAACGTAATAAAACAGAAACATCTTTTTATATAAAACAGAATACTTTATTAAAGTTATTCTATAAATAGAATATATTATATTTTATTTAAAAGATTTTTCTTTAAATATGGACCGTCAGATTAAAGTAATCAATCTGGGCCGTTCATGAATTAGTTACTATGCATTCCATTTTTCAATAAATAGCAGCTCATTCCTTCATTATTTCTTACGAATTCACTGAACTCTAGAGAGAGAAACTATAGAGAGAGAGAAAAAAAGTATTCTGCTACTTAACTACTTCCTTATTTCAGTTCTTCTTTAAAGCGGTAAGGGGTGTTATTCTTTCTTATTCATGAAGAGAACTATTATTATTCTGTTGGAACATCCTGTCTGTGTGTTTTACACCGGACCTGGTTCTGTTTTTATTATTATTCTGTTGGAACATCCTGTCTGTGTGTTTTACACCGGACCTGGTTCCGTCTTCTTATTATTCTGTTGGAACATTCTTTCTGTGTGTTTTACACCGAACCTGGTTCCATTATTTATTATTCTGTCGGAATATCCTGTTTGTGCGTTTACGCCGGACCTGGTTCCATTATTTATTATTCTGTCGGAATATCATGTCTGTGCGTTTACGCCGGACCTAGTTCCATTATTTATTATTCTGTTGGAATAACATGTCTGTGCGGTCTATCGCATGCCGGGTGATTTCTTTTGTTATTCCATTCTTTATTATACTCAGTTGGTTAAGTTTTAACTTCTATACTCTATAAAATTAGTGGAATATCCTTGATAATTGCGGTTCATCCAGTATCTTTTCATGAAAATATTCTTCTAAGCATTCTTGAATTTTACTTCACAAAGCAGTATCATGTAGACAATTTGGACGTTGTTAATTTTTGGATAAATTAATTCTTGAAATTGTTTTATTGAATTCCTATATCATTGTCATCATCCTCATGTTTATAAAATGTTGAAAGTCATCTGTGGCCTATAGTGCATATATGGACTTGGTATGATTATGACCAGGGATTACTCGGTATAATCATGACCGTAATGTTACAAATGATGTGGTAAAAGTCCTCATTGGCCCGTAGTGCATTGATGGACAGTTGTTGGCATGATCATGACCATTAATGAATACATGAATATCCTTGGCCGCAGTGCAGGGGTGATTCGATGATGTGGATTATTTTATTAAGCTGAGTCTCAGCGATAACAGTGTTGAAAAACCTTTTAAATCATAGAAGATAGTAGATTTTATTCTCTATTTGACTCTTTTAATGGATTGCTTGTTCCGCTGCAGTTAAACTTGATGTTCATTATATTTTATCAGTTTAACACTGTTGAAGGCTAATGATAATTTATTCTGCATTATCTTAGTCATAATATTTCTTACTGGGCTAGTTGAGCTCACCCTTTCTTTCACTATTCTCTTCAGGAAATGAGAATATAGCTGGGACGAGTCGGGGAACGGAGTGATGGACCAGATGATAGTATTAGTAGTCCTCACTATTCTATTAAATAGTGTAACAATAATTGTAATGAGGACTCCTTTTGAGTTTGTATAGTCTCTAGTAGACAATAATTATATTCAAACTCACAGTTATGTTTTGTCGTATTGTACACGACAGTTGTATTAGTAAGTTGTATTTGTATTCTGTACCATGTATTTGAAAACCTAAGATGGGCGATGTATACCTAATTTTGGGGGCGTCACACATAAGTCGAAAAGTTAACACAATCTAATTGAACATTGTGTGCTAATTAATAGGAAAGATTATGAGATATGGAGTAGAGTTTATATTACAACTACTAAGCGTTGCTATGTGACTAATAGTTAATGTGAATGATTATATAATTGTGTAGGGCACGTGAAGTGCAGATATCTGTAAGCTGTTAAACTGTTATTGGTAAATAACGATCAAGGCAAGTCTTTTGGTTCCTATTTTCTATGTGAACTTGATGAACAATTTTAAATTGCATGATATGTTATACATGTTGAAATCATGAAATGTTAAAGTCAATTTATGACTACATTGTTTTGGTTAAATATTGATGATTGAGTAAGGAACTCAATCCTTATATTTGTTATGTGAATTAAAAGCATGTATGCCATGTTACTTTAATTATTATGAGATGTATGTTGAGCATATTATTGTGTTATGTGATGCATGAAAACTGTTAGATTTTGCTGGGCTGTCGAGCTCACTCTTGCAAATAACCACTTTTGCAGATCAAGATTTTAAAGTAAAGATATGTGCTAAGTGAGTTATAGAGATCTATATTCACAAAGATTACTTATGTTTTATGAGAAATGTATTTCATATTTTGAATGTAACATGTTGTTGAATTGTAAGTTGAGCTATCCAATGTATATGGATATTTAGTTATGATGTAAGACTTTGTATAGTCATTTTGTTGTGACGATTCATGATATAAATTTGAATCAAAAAGATGTAATGTAAAGGTTGCGATTTAGGGCAATACAGAAGGAAATGTATAAAAGTTTTAAAAAATTTCCGCATATTTGTAATTTATTATCGAATAATGATGTAAATATAGATTAAAGTTGTTTTATTAACGATCGCGAAGGAGAATATTATTGTATGAATTTTGGGATCGTTATAGTTGGTATCAAAGCTGATAGGTTTGAAACCTTAGGTAAGCGTACCTTAGGCTATAACCTTAAAGAAGAGATGTGAAGATAATGAACGAATACGCTCAAATAGAGTATGAACAATAAGAAGTAATTTAAGAAATTTTTAAAGAAGGGATTAAAACTTGCGTGGCAAGATTCAAAGAAGAATCTCGCAGAGTTATAAGGAATATGAATATGGGGTTACCCAACTCCAATAATAAGGATGTAAGGTGATAATAAATAGACAGTGTCTATAAGAAGAGTGATAAAGAAGTTAAGAATAGAGAGTTATATTTAAGTATGGTACAATTGTACTCTTTAGTAGTTGATGTATGGTATTTGGGCTAAACGATTCCTTCATAGAGCGGAGGTATATATGAACTAGCAACTCGAAACCTAGTTTGTTGGTTGTTTATGGTAAACCTCTCAGCGTACCATATTGAAACTGTTAGAGACTCGATGTGTACCAAGTGTAGAAAATGGATACGTATGATGAAATTGTGTAACTCGAATGAAATGTTGAGCAATGCAAATGAAGCTAGAAATTATAAAAGGAAGAATTATTATATAAACAAGGAGATTCAAAGAAGAATCTTGAAGAGATATAAAGATAAGAAATGGGAGTTTCCTAACTTCAATAGCCAAGATAACGAATAATGTCGTAAATGATGAAAAAGGGAAAGAAAGAGGATCGTAAAACAAAACGATCACGAGTTAAGAAAATAATTTTAAGGGAGATGATTATAGAATAAGATCATGACGTGATCTGTTTAAGTTATAAAAGAAAGATGGCCTATAATGTTTGAATGTTTATAGCTTAATGCTATGAAGATGATGTACTATGAAATAGTACGAGATAACTCATGAGGAGTTATAGATGATGTGATACGAGGAATTCGTATCGAGCAAAGAGCAAGTTAAGAGTAAGATAGAGTTAGGTGGGATTTTAATTGAGGACTCATGTGATGGCTGAGTTGTACAAATCTTTGTATAGGCGAGTGTTTTGTGCTTGCACTCATTTTATCATATTGATAATCATTGGAATGTTGGTGTCGCGCTATCAATGTATACGTGGTGAAAAGGTGATTCTTTTCTCATGTGTATATTTGATAGTTAGATACTACTAAGATTAGTTAGATATTATTAGGGTTAGGTGCGAGTTCTTAAAACTAATGCATATGGTAAGTTCGTGACTCGTAATAATATGGTATGTTTTGAACCCCTCAGCGAATGGACGCCTATGGTCTGACTAGGATAAGTTCTTAAACTCATATTATTATGGCAAGTTCCTGAACTTCTAATGTGTAGTAAGTTTGATGAACTGGGGTATAGATAAGTTATGAATGAAGAATTGAGGATTATGGGAATAGATAAAATTATTAAGCAATGGATCAGTATAGAAGGTGGAGACATAGGTTTTTCAAAATCTTCTAGTTTTGCTAGATTTTTGAAATTTATTGACTTCGTGCCTATGGTTGTACTTTTGATTTTTGAAAAATGTTGGATCACACTAGGGAACCAAAGAATTTTTAAAACAGTGCTATTATTCGCGCATCTATGTTGTTTGTTTCGGCTAGAAAAAAAATGATTTTTAAATTTTCACAATATATTTTAATTATATATATCAGGTGATATGATAAACGATGGAGTCATCAATGTAATGGAACCTGGTGTTGGATGTGATCATATGATCGTCAGCCCACTATGGTGAGATGTAGTATGACAGCGTCATAATCATGATGTCATAAAAAGATTTTTGAGGCTTCTTTAAGATGTGAGATATATATATATATATATATATATATATATATATATGTGTGTGTGTGTGTGTGTGTGTGTGTATATTTCGATTGATGTTCGAATTGTTGTAGAAGTCTATGCTATTTGATTCAGCTAGACGATTATTGAAAGATGTTCATGAAATTCAAGCGTTTATTGAATAGTTATGCCAAACCAAATTGTTTTGGTGCGGATTCAGATGTTGAAAAGCTGAGGTGAAAAATCCTATAAGGGGACATGTTTTCGAGGACAATGGTTCTGAGCGTAACGCATATAGTCGTTACAAAACACTACGTTACGGCCCAACGTAGTGGTACAATAGGCTGGCCACCTAGTGTACATAAGGAGGGTGTTTTTAGTCTTCGTGATTGATAAACACTCTGGTTTGCAGTGTGAAGAATTGAGTTGAAGCACTAGTAAATTGAGAATAGAATTCACGGTCTTCTGACCCCTCGGCATGATTTGGAATCTTTTAAATTCCTGAGTTATTCATACTACTTCCCAATTATTGAACAATTGTGGAAGATTCTTGTTATTCTGCAAGATGGAAGTGAAAAAGGAAAGTATTCCTTAGAAAAAAGTGAGTCATAGAATACAACACTGAATGATGAATATGTTGAATAAGTGAGAAAAGAGATTTTGAAATGAGAAGGGGATGAGTTATCAAAGAAATTTGTAAAACTTTTAATAGAAAAGTTAATAATTATAGAATGATCTTTGTGGAAAGAAGTGTTTATAGAAACCAATGAATGAATGAAGTAGTGACGTAAAATCTACCTTGATAGATTGAATAAATAAATATTAATAGATAAAATTTCGAGGACGAAATTCTTAGAAGAAATGGTGAATGTAATATCCCGAGAGTTTATGATAGCGATCCTTAGAAAAGGAAATGAATGGGTTAAGAATATAATACTCAAATATAGTTGAGTTCAAGTGAAAGTTATGAAATAAAACCTAGATTTTGTTAAAGTGATTAATGTAGTAGGAAATATAAAATCTATATTTAGATAAAATGATGAAAGATTACTCTGAGTTATTTGTTTAATTTGTGTCTTCGATTCTGGGGACAGAATCTTTGTAAGTAGGGAAGATTGTAACGAATGAGTGATTTGAGTTATGATTCTGAGGACAGAATCTTTGTAAGGAGAGAATGATGTAACAATCTAGATTTTTAATTATAATATTTAAATATTTATTGAATTATATAAATATTTAATGGATGTGTTTATCGTTGAATAAATATTTGTTTAATTGATTTGATTTGATTTGGTTAATTATTTATTTAATAAATAATTAAGGAAAGTAATTATTTTGAAATATTAATCTAATTTAATTTTATAATTAAGTTAGAGAGTTTATAATGATTAAATGAATTATTATATTATTCAATAAATTATTATTAGAATTAATTAAATTAAGTATGAAAACTTAATTAAAGGTGACAAATAACTATATTATAAGTAGTTATTAAAATAAATTAAAGTAGTTTTAATTTAGTTTGTCAAACAATGCTTAAATATATTAAGTCTTTAATTTTAAAGGGTTTTGCCAAACGGAGCCTTATGGCTTTTGGATTTTTAAATTTGATTTATTAATAATATAAATTAAATAAATAAAATATAAATAATATATAATAATTGTGGTAACCGCTGAATTAATAAGGCCATTAGAAGTGTCGGTTTTAAACGTTTGAATAAGACGTGCATTTGGGTTAGTTTTAGTTTACGTATAATGCATTTGGCTTAAGCCTAAGAAGAAAAATAAAAGTTTTCTGAGAAGGAGAATTACAGAGGGTTTGAGAGAGAAGTATCAGAGAAAATTGAGAGAAATGGTTCTGTAATTCTAAAACGTTTCTCAGTGGTTAGCAAGTAATTTCAAAGCAACAAGAAGGTATTTTCCCATAATCTTATATGTTTTACATCGTCATACAAAAGTATGTGTTCTTCTATTTCACTGTAAATATAAAGTTTTTACAAAATTCTGTAGTAGTTGTTATATAACTGAACTATGGTGTTTTATGGGTGTATGATGTTGGAAGTAGTGTTTAAACATGAAAGGTTGTGTCAATTTTGTTTAAAAGGAAGGAAACTATTTTTCAGTATATGTTCCGGTACATGGCTATTAACAGTAAAAATATTCATTAGTTTGGTTGTTAAGAAAATCAAAATTAGTAAATTATTGGTAGCTAATTGGGAAATTAAAACTGTGAACATGTTAATTCTGTTGTTAAGAAGTTCAAAGAATCGTAGTTAAAGTAAACCAATTGGTGGTTATTAGAATTTATAGTGTTTACTGTGTTAAAATATGTCAACTATGAAGTTTTGATGTTTAAATCGTGCTTTCAAAATTTAAGATTTCTAGCATCATGGTTTAGTCGTTGGTAATTCGTATATACATGATTAAGTACTGTGTATGTGTAATTTGCATAAGTTATCCATGTTAATTAGTGTTAGAAATTAAGTTATAGACAAAAATTAGTTGTTATGTTCTCTAGTGGCTGGGTTCTACATGTTTCGACGCCCCAGCGCCGAAATTCATGCCCTAGCGCCAGAAATTTATGCCCCGGCACTGAAATTCACGCCTCAGCACCAATTTCACACTCCAGCGCCACTGGTTAGCCTAGTTCTCGCACCGCAACGCCGGAACAGAAGTCTGGGTCGGACAGTTTTGACCTCCTGTAATAAAATAGCCATAACTTTCTCATACGAACTTCGATTGAGGTGATTCAAGATGATCCGGAACCAGGACGAGTAGACCTACAACTTTCGTTCTTTACGTGTTTCCATTTGGGGTATGTAATAGTAGTCAAAATGGCCATCTTTAGGACTATTGTGTTTTTGGGGGTAATCGGAGGGCGTTGGGCATGCACATATGCATATGTAGTGCTTCTGACGATAAAAGATGTTATTCTAAGTTATAAAATATGAATATTAGTAATTATAATGATGCTTAACATTAATAAATAATGTATTAGATAAGTTATAGAAGCATAGTAAGCATACACAAGAGAGGCAAATCGGGCGTGTAACAAATAAACGTCGAAATGCCGTGATAAGTGTTAATGAACGTAAAAAGTGTTTTAAGTCAAATGAAATGGATATTATAAATATGAAATGGGTTTAAAATAAAACAAATAATGATTAATAGCAAGATTTAAACACTTTAATGAATTTCGAATATTACATAAGTCGAAAAGTTAACACAATCTAATTGAACATTGTGTGCTAATTAATAGGAAAGATTATGAGATGTGGAGTAGAGTTTACATTATAACTACTAAGCGTTGCTATGTGACTAACAGTTAATTTGAATGATTATATAATTGTGTAGGGCACGTGAAGTGCAGATATCTGTAAGCTGTTAAACTGTTATTGGTAAATAACGATCAAGGCAAGTCTTTTGGTTCCTATTTTCTATGTGAACTTGATGAACAATTTTAAATTGCATGATATGTTATACATGTTGAAATCATGAAATGTTAAAGTCAATTTATGACTACATTGTTTTGGTTAAATATTGATGATTGAGTAAGGAACTCAATCCTTATATTTGTTATGTGAATTAAAAGCATGTATGCCATGTTACTTTAATTATTATGAGATGTATGTTGAGCATATTATTGTGTTATGTGATGCATGAAAACTGTTAGATTTTGCTGGGCTGTCGAGCTCACTCTTGCAAATAACCACTTTTGCAGATCAAGATTTTAAAGTAAAGATATGTGCTAAGTGAGTTATAGAGATCTATATTCACAAAGATTACTTATGTTTTATGAGAAATGTATTTCATATTTTGAATGTACCATGTTGTTGAATTGTAAGTTGAGCTATCCAATGTATATGGATATTTAGTTATGATGTAAGACTTTGTATAGTCATTTTGTTGTGACGATTCATGATATAAATTTGAATCAAAAAGATGTAATGTAAAGGTTGCGATTTAGGGCAATACAGAAGGAAATGTATAAAAGTTTTAAAAAATTTCCGCATATTAGTAATTTATTATCGAATAATGATGTAAATATAGATTAAAGTTGTTTTATTAACGATCGCGAAGGAGAATATTATTGTATGAATTTTGGGATCGTTATAGTTGGTATCAAAGCTGATAGGTTTGAAACCTTAGGTAAGCGTACCTTAGGCTATAACCTTAAAGAAGAGATGTGAAGATAATGAACGAATACGCTCAAATAGAGTATGAACAATAAGAAGTAATTTAAGAAATTTTTAAAGAAGGGATTAAAACTTGCGTGGCAAGATTCAAAGAAGAATCTCGCAGAGTTATAAGGAATATGAATGTGGGGTTACCCAACTCCAATAATAAGGATGTAAGGTGATAATAAATAGACAGTGTCTATAAGAAGAGTGATAAAGAAGTTAAGAATAGAGAGTTATATTTAAGTATGGTACAATTGTACTCTTTAGTAGTTGATGTATGGTATTTGGGCTAAACGATTCCTTCATAGAGCGGAGGTATATATGAACTAGCAACTCGAAACCTAGTTTGTTGGTTGTTTATGGTAAACCTCTCAGCGTACCATATTGAAACTGTTAGAGACTCGATGTGTACCAAGTGTAGAAAATGGATACGTATGATGAAATTGTGTAACTCGAATGAAATGTTGAGTAATGCAAATGAAGCTAGAAATTCTTAAAGGAAGAATTATTATATAAACAAGGAGATTCAAAGAAGAATCTTGAAGAGATATAAAGATAAGAAATGGGAGTTTCCTAACTTCAATAGCCAAGATAACGAATAATGTCGTAAATGACGAAAAAGGGAAAGAAAGAGGATCGTAAAACAAAACGATCACGAGTTAAGAAAATAATTTTAAGGGAGAAGATTATAGAATAAGATCATGACGTGATCTGTTTAAGTTATAAAAGAAAGATGGCCTATAATGTTTGAATGTTTATAGCTTAATGCTATGAAGATGATGTACTATGAAATAGTACGAGATAACTCGTGAGAAGTTATAGATGATGTGATACGAGGAATTCGTATCGAGCAAAGAGCAAGTTAAGAGTAAGATAGAGTTAGGTGGGATTTTAATTGAGGACTCATGTGATGGCTGAGTTGTACAAATCTTTGTATAGGCGAGGGTTTTGTGCTTGCACTCATTTTATCATATTGATAATCATTGGAATGTTGGTGTCGCGCTATCAATGTATATGTGGTGAAAAGGTGATTCTTTTCTCATGTGTATATTTGATAGTTAGATACTACTAAGATTAGTTAGATATTATTAGGGTTAGGTGCGAGTTCTTAAAACTAATGCATATGGTAAGTTCGTGACTCGTAATAATATGGTATGTTTTGAACCCCTCAGCGAATGGACGCCTATGGTCTGACTAGGATAAGTTCTTAAACTCATATTATTATGGCAAGTTCCTGAACTTCTAATGTGTAGTAAGTTTGATGAACTGGGGTATAGATAAGTTATGAATGAAGAATTGAAGATTATGGGAATAGATAGAATTATTAAGCAATGGATCAGTATAGAAGGAGGAGACATAGGTTTTTCCAAATCTTCTAGTTTTGCTAGTTTTTCAAAATTTATTGACTTCCTGCCTATGGTTGTACTTTTGATTTTTGAAAAATGTTGGATCACACTAGTGAACCAAAGAATTTTTAAAACAGTGATATTATTCGCGCATCTATGTTGTTTGTTTCGGCTAGAAAAAAAATAATTTTTAAATTTTCACAATATATTTTAATTATATATATCAGGTGATATAATAAACGATGGAGTCATCAATGTAATGGAACCTGGTGTTGGATGTGATCATATGATCGTCAGCCCACTATGGTGAGATGTAGTATGACAACGTCATAATCATGATGCCATAAAAAGATTGTGTAAGGAACTTAATCCTTATATTTCCTATATGAATTAAAAGCATGTATGCCATGTTACTTTAATTATTATGAGATGTATGTTGAGCATATTATTATATGTTATGTGTTGCATGAAAACTGTTAGATTTTGTTGGGCTGTCGAGCTCATTCTTACAAATAACCAGTTTTGCAGGTCAAGATTTTAAGGTAAAGATATGTGCTAAGTGAGTTATTGAGATCTGTATTCACGAAGATTACTTATGTTTTATGAGAAATGTATTTCATATTTTGAATGTAACATGTTGTTGAATTGTAAGTTGAGCTATCCAATGTATATGGATATTTAGTTATGATGTAAAACTTTGTATAGTCATTTTGTTGTAACGATTCATGATATAAGTTTGAATCGAAAAGATGTAATGTAATGGTTGCGATTTAGGGCAATACAGAAGGAAATGTATAAAAATTTTAAAATTTTTCCGCATATTAGTAATTTATTATCGAATAATGATGTAAATATAGATTAAAGTTGTTTTGTTAACGATCGCGAAGGAGAATATTATTGTATGAATTTTGGGGTCGTTACAAATATTACTCACAGCTATAACATTATATTAAATCCACACCATAATATTTAAAAAAATATTTCAAGAAATTTAAATCTTTATTCATAAAATTTGGGGTCTCACAATCTCCTCTCCTTATGAAATTTCTCCCTCAAAATTTATGTATGTACCTGGTATGCCGAAGAGATGAGGATACCTTAACTTCACTTCAAATTCTAACTCTTGAGGTATAACCTTTGAGTGTCGAATATAATCCTTCTTATCCAAGATTTTAAGACGTATCTCCTCATACATTAAATCTTCTGCTATCTCGTCTAATTCTAATTCATTAATGTGGTTCGGGTCGTCCACATATTTATGTAACTTCGATACGTGAAAAAAAATGTTATGAACACGCGACATACTTGGTGGTAAAACGAGTCTATAGGTCACAGTTCCTACTCGATCAAGTATTTCAAATGGGCCAATTAAATCGAGATTTTCTCTCTTCGTCGATTCTTGCTTCTAGAATAACGCCCTCTTAAACCTTCTTCTTCACATTCATCATATTCGGGTTTGTAGCTTGTGCGGTAAAACTTTATCGATTAAAGTCAATTCTACTCGTATATTCGTTATCTTCACGTGGGTCCCTAGAGTCTTTAACTCTATCTTCATCATTTGTAAGTTATACGAAATGTGTTTTTGTGTTAACAACATCGCACTCGTAAACGCATACGATCTTCTACTCAACGTGTCAGCTACCACGTTCGCTCTTCCACAATGATATTGAATGGCATAGTCGTAATCTTCAACAGCTCGAGCCAGCGTCTTTGGCGCATTATACGTTCGTTCTAGGTTAAAGAAATATTTAAGGGTTAAAGAAATGAGTTTTGTACTGGGGTCAATACAAAATTCGATTTCACGCTCTAGGGGTAGGCTAGGAAGTCTTCAAGAATACGTCAGGAAATTTATTAACAACAGAAATATCATTCAAAACTGTGACTCTCATCCAAGACTTGGATAGCACATGTAATGAAGGTTTCTCCTAACGGAGTTTCAACCGATAAGTCAGAGTCCAACCTCTCTGGGGTCAAATTTAAACGTTGAGTGTAAGCAAGAGAGATAAAATAATGGGTAGAACTGGTATCTAATAAGGTATAGACTTCGCAAGAATTTTTAATTAACTAACCCGTGCTAACTTCGTTCGGGTTACTCACTTTTTGAGAAGTCACGAAAAACGCTCTTCCTGAAACCACCGACTTTGTTTTGTCCGTATCCGCCTTTGGTGTCACCGTCCCAGCTGGACTTGACTTTGGTGCACGATAAAATCGAGCTAATTGACCTTCTCTTCTTGAAATTTTCACTTCAATTATCTTGGCTATGATTACCACCGAAGTGGTTACCATTCTTGGCATGATAATTTCCCCCATAATGGTTATCATTGTTCCGATGGCCGCTACCACCGGTATGATTATTATCGTGTTGTTGGTCGTTACCTTTTGGTTGAGCTGACTCAACGGTCTCATGTGCTTCATTGCTTATCACAACATTTTCGGATGCCATATTCAAATACTGCCACGAAACAAGGGTTAATTGACATGTCACATATTATCCCTATACTCTGACCGACCAATTAAATACCAAATAAACTTAGGTAGGTCATACTAGTGAAGGAATTTCCCGTCTCTCCCCTCCTAGTTCTTGTCTCACATCTCAGCCAGGGATCATATCCCTAAGCTTTGATACCAACTGTGACGCCCCAAAAATAGGTATACATCACCCATCTTGGGTCGTCAGAGACATGGTACATAACTCCAATACAACTTAATTATACAACGGTAGTGTAAAATACGACAAAACATAATCTAAGAATTTTAATAAGAATATTGTTATCTAGACAATATCCACACTCAATGGAATCCTCATTACATTTATTGTCACACTATTTAACAGAATAGTGAGGACTACTAATGTTATCATCTGGACCGTCACTCCGTTCCCCGACTAATCCCAGTTACGTTCTCATTTCCTGAAGAGAACAGTGAAAGAAAGGGTGAGCTCAACTAGCCCAGTAAGAAATATTATGACTAAGATAATGCAGAATAAATTATCCTTAGCCTTCAACAGTATAACAACTGATAGAATACAATAGACAACAAGTTTTAGATCAACAACTACAGCGGAGTAAGCAATCCATTAGAAGAGTCAAGTAGAGCATAAAATCTACTATCTTCTATGATTTAGAAAGTTTTTCATCAACTTTATCGCTGAGACTCAGCTTAACAAATAAAATCGAATCATCCCTGCATCACAGCCAAGGATATTCATGTAATCATCAATGGTCATGATTATACCGAATAATCCTTGGTCATAATCATACCAATAATTGTTCATCAATGAGCTACAGGCCAATAAGGACTTTTACCACATCATTCGTTACATTACGATCATGATTATACTAAATAATCCCTGGTAATAATCATACCAAGTCCATCTATGCGCGTAAGTCAAAGATGACTTTCATCACAATATAAGCATGAGGATAATGACAATGACATAATAATTCAATAAAACAAGTTCAAGGATAAATTTTAAAGATTTATAATTTAATTTATCCTGAAATCAATAACGTCCAAATTGTCAACATGATACTGCTTTGTGGACTAAAATTCAAGAATAATATTCATGTACCAAAAATATTTTTGACAGAAAAGAAATATATTTTTCAGAAATAGTATCCCGTGAATAGTACCTCGTGAATAGTATCCCGACATGAAAAGTACCCCAAATACCCGAGTGAATAATATTTGGGTGAATAGTAATTTGGGTGAATAGTAACTCGTGAATAGTAACTTATAAATAAAATACCAAATAAAATGATATTTCATGACGAGTACAAAAGAAATGATATCTCATATGAGTATAATAGAATATACGAAACTGCAAATGAATTTTTATCCGCCATGCGATAATCCACGTAGACAGATTATTTCCTAAATTTAATAAAGAATGAATACGAAGGATCAGTCACCATGCATGCAGTAATCCACAAAGACAGGTTATTCCAACAGAATAATAAAAAATGGAATAACAGATGAATTCACCAGGCATGCGATAGACTGCACAGACAGGTTATTCTAACAGAATAATAAAGAATGGAACCAGGTCATACGTAATCCGCACAGACAGAATATTTCAATAGAATAATAAAGAACAAAACCATGTCATGCGTAATCCGCACAGACAGGATATTCCAACAGAATAATAAAGAATGGAATAACAACAGAATTCACCAGGCATACGATAGACTGCACAGACATGTTATTCCAACAGAATAATAAATAATGGAACCAGGTCATACGTAATACGCACGGACAAGATATTCTAATAGAATAATAAAGAATGGAATAATAGAAGAATTTCACCATGTATGCGGTACTTCGCATAGACAGGTTATTCTAACATAATAATAAAGAATGGAATAACAGAAGCTCTCTTCATGAATACGAAAGAAATAATACCCCTTATCTTAGAATAAAACTGGATACTAGAATGGAGAGCTAGCAGACTTCTCTTCTTCTTTCTCTCTATAATTTCTCTCTATAATAATTACTCTATAGCTTTAGTGAATTGGTGAGAAATGAAGGAAGAATGAGCTTCTATTTATAGAAAAATATAGTATCGATAATTGCACGTTTTGGGGCTCAAAATATTACAGTATAATACCTTCCTCTCTTTCTTCATTTTTAATTTAGTCATGCAAGTATTATCAAACTTGCACCACCTCTCCTAATAGTAAATCATGTGAATTAATAGTAAAATCATGTGACTCAATAGTATAATCATGTGAAAAAACTAATTACAGTATAGTACCTCCATCTATACCTCTATTTTTAATTTAGTCATGCAAGTATTATCAATCTTGCACCACCACCCCTAATAGTATAAGAATGTGAATCAATAGTACACACATGTGAACAAATAGTTATAAGCATGTGAATTAATAGCAATTAATTACTCATTTATCCGATTAATTACCCAATTGATCAATATAACCTCCAAACATTAATTATCATCGAAATAAATGTCGATTTCCACTAACAATAATAATTCTCACACAATGAAACTATCAATTTCATCTTTAATCAACACGAACTTATTCATCATTAATATTATAACTCACAATATTTAATAACCAGGTCGTTCCCAGGAAAAAGGGGGCTTTCTGATAAGGATTTCTCCCTATTGGCGCGCAATTAGATTATCTAACCTCTCCTTGACAGAACTTCTAGACATTGTCAATATTGCAAATAATAATATGAATAACTTTGTCGTCTCAATTATTGATTTAATAATATAACATATTATACAAATGACACTGGACAATAATTGAATCAATAATATGAAAGATATGATGCAGCAATTACTGTAGCAATAATTGTGTATAACTGAGTGACTTCTTACGTAAGCATTAATAATCAATATTGTGTGCTACTATGCAACCACGCGTATTACTTTACTTTTACTACCGGGTAGTTCAACAGTTTTAACGGTAACACTTTCGCCGTTATTTTTATAAAAATATAATTCTGTCATTTTCTAACTACGACAATACTTCCGTTGTGGGGTCTACCAATGATTGTGTCATTATACGGATATTCGCTGACAAAAAGAATTTTCTCCGACCAAACGAATATTTTATAACAACTTGCATACTTTGCAAAATTTATAAATATTACCCACAACTATAACATTATATCAAATCCACACCATAGTATTTAAAAAAATATTTTGAGAAATTTAAATCTTTATTCATAAAATTTGGGGTCTCACATCCCACCAGAAGTTGGTTTCCCCCTTCATCATGTAGGTCGCAAAAGAAGTCTTTTGCGCCTCAGCTACGTTTGTAATAACAAACGCCTTTTCCATTTCTTTCACCCATGTCTGGGTCTCTATTGGGCCTGTCGTTCCTTTGAACTCAAGTGGACCTACGTTTTTAAACTCTTTAAAGGTAGTCGTTTTGGCTACCCTAGGTCCCGCGGGTGCTCTACCCCCGGTTTGGTTAAATGCAGCCGTTAATAAATTAACGAACTCTTGCATAGGGTTATTCTGACCCCCTTGATTATCATTATGTGATTCCGCTTCCTGATTACGTTGTCTTCTTCTTAGCGGCATTATCCTGATTAAATAAATAAATTTTCGTTATTATCTATCTACATACTTAGTTATCATTCCACAATAATAACTCATACCACAACAAAGCACATTAAATAAAAACTTCATATATTAATATGCTTCTTCATAATTGAAACTATTTACAATTTGTTTTCATAGCCAAAAGCTATTACATTACTATCCCGCGATTGACTTCTAGAAAAATTGGGATTTACAAAAAGACTACCCTTTAATTATACAAAATAGGGTTTTACGTCATTACACATATACAAAAAGATCTACCTATCTACTAACACTGACTCACAGCATTCTCATGCTTTTGATTTGCTAGAATCGAAACAATATCCCGACTAATAGTATGTCGAGTCTGCCCCGACTCAATGGAATAACAAGTAATTTTCAACTTGAAATCCTCATGAGCACTATCATGGATGTAGGACATCCGTGCTATCTTCTAGTCCTTCATAACCAGTTCCTTACGAAGCTCTACAACCTCGTTCTTATAGTACCTAGCCTTATTTGTCATGAGCACCTTCTCATCATGCTCTGACTCAAAATCTAATTCTGTAGACTCCTTAGCTTTATAAAGAGCACTAATCTCTTCATTCTAGTTTTGCACAATAGTGCGCAGTTGCACATTTCGGTAAAGCACCGCTAGATATAATTCCCTCATTGTATCAGGAGGTATTGGCTCTAGTGCAAGTACCACCGTATTAACTGATGTTACCTCCATATCTTCCTCCACATCGATCATCATATCAAGGTATGATACCAATCCCATAACTCCCTCGGAATAGTCCTCCTCAGAAAAATACTCCTCTGGCTCTAATTCTTCTAGAATCACTAATGGTACTTCTGTTACAGGCATAGGTACATGCTCTACTCTGTTCATTGACTCTTCACTGACCACGTATATATATCTATACATCAAGCTATCGATCGACATCTACAAAAATACATAACATACTGATTAGTACATAATACACAATAATATAAGCACAAATCACATTTAATTTATTTAGGGTTAATTTCCATCTTTTAAATCTTTCGGTCTGAGTTTCCTCAATACCTTATTAACTTATTCGACTCGAGTTTACTTCCTTCGAACTTTTCCTTCCTTAACGAGGTTATTAGCCTAAGGTTCTTCCCCCCTTAAGTTTTATAACCTAATGCTTTGATACCAACCTGTGACGCCCCCAAATCCAGGTATCTTCCAACCCGACAGATGGTGCTACACGGTACTCATAATCATACATTCATTCCATTGAAACAACAACACAATGAGTGTATTAACTACATTCTAATTACATTCATAATAAATTCTTTTCGAGGTTAAGAAACCAAATACATTCTTTAGTGTTCAAAAGCGTAATACATACAAACATATTAGTTTATTACAAGATAACTAATTATCCAACTTAGCCTTATCTTTATCTCTCTTAGAACTCTCAGTTCTTTCGGCCTTAGCTATAATCACATAATTCAAGCAAGAAGTGAGCATAACTAGCTCAGCAAGTCTAACAAAGGATAATATAAATACCACATCGTGAATTATATGATTGTCTTCCATAAATGAACAAATAGCTATGAAGTACTATGAAATATTGACTAGCACTTCTTATTTCATAACAATAATTCCAAAGTATATATAATAGTTTAGGAATTCTGAACCGATCGAAAGACCATGAACATACTCTTTTTGTTTTCATACATGAAAAGGGACATCCCGGCACTAAGGCCGTACATCCGATATTTCTTATGAGCACTTCTAGGTGATCAGCCTATAGTACTCTATGTTGATCAACATTCATCCGTTAAATGTATTTACGTTTAAGTTTTGGCAACCTCACGTGCCCATCGAATAATCGTTGAAAATATATTTATTTGTTCATATACAAACTTACCTTGAATCCGTACCAATTACTTGGCATAGGATAGCATTAATAGTTCTATATTGAAAGACTTGTAAACAAATTAAACTAACTATTAAGAGTAGTCTAGCCGAGTTAAAACTGGCATC
Organism: Panax notoginseng; assembly: GCA_016801055.1. NCBI lineage: Eukaryota > Viridiplantae > Streptophyta > Magnoliopsida > Apiales > Araliaceae > Panax > Panax notoginseng. The sequence goes on along the minus strand of CM029017.1, from coordinate 64,855,917 downwards.
GACCCTTTCGTAAAACAATTCATGCATCTCAGAACATGAATCATAGAAAACTTGGCTAACACGGAGGTTAGACAAGCGTTAAGAAAATTTACCTTCAAACATCTTCGAATATAATATTCAACAGTTCTCAATCTTTACAGTATCTACATGATATATTCACATAGCACACTATAATTAGCTACCAAAAAATCTAATCACATTGTTATTACCAACTTCTTTCTCTTCTATGTCTTAAAGGAATTTATTTCATTAATAAATGTCAATTCGACTTACTATCCTTCATTACGGCTTGTTACCGTTCTTACATTATTAACCGAAACTCGACCATCATAGGTGAAGTGACAATGTTGAATACAATTTACTTTCTTACTCTTTACGTTCTTTGTTTAATTACTAGTTAAACAACAATAAATTTCTAAGGTCATCACTATATATGTGATATAGGAATGGTCTTAACATGTATATGAAGTACATACATGTTCTACTAATCGTTCCCAATAATTGGGATTACAAAACCTAATTTGCCCAACCTTGCTACATAACCGGCGCTGCGGCGCTAGCCTTATACTCACTATTGGCGTTGCGGCGCCAATTAGCAGGGTGTCCTATCCGGTCTCGGTACTGCGGTGCGGAGTTTAATACTGGGGTTGGCGCTGCAGTGCCTCCCTGAGCCTCAATTGGTTTTAACAGTTTGGTTTTTCCATGAACTTCTCGGGCTCATAACTTATTCACTATACATCCGAATTGGCTCATTCAAAAGCCATTAGCTCTTAAATCATGTGCACTATGATTTCATTAGAAAATATTTCACTTTTGAATCTTTTAACATGGAATTCATCGATTAGTTTATTATTAAGCGTTCGTTTATCGTTCGTGAGTGTTCATAGCTCGTTTTCTTCGTTCTAAGTTAGAAATCGACGATTCTTGAGTCCACGACTCTTGAATACATTATCTCACGTGATGCCACTGAAAACCAAAGTTTTCAAGTTACATGGCAACTTTTGACTACTAATCTGAGATTTCTACGTTTTCAACGTTTAACACCAAATCTTGGAAATTTCGCCATAATTTCGTTACTCGTGTTCTATACGCCCAATCAAATGGAACAACTCCATTGATTCATCATCTACATCCTAACCAAGTAATATGCACATACCCTAACAATGATGGTTTTTAATTTGTCCATCAACAACCAAGTTAACGCTCAAAGGTTTCTTCAGTTTAAACTTACGTAACCACTTACGATTTCTACTTAAACATGACTTATCAATGTTTTAATCATTAATAACCATCCTTATTCCTCCGGAAGAGATATTCTCCACCAATCTACGATTCTCTACAAAAAAATAAATCGAAAAGATCGAAGACTTATGTTTACAAAATATTACCTTTTCGTTCGCGTTCTTGCTAAAACTCTTATAATTTGCTTTGGATTGCTCTTGTTTACTTGTTTCTAGCTTTTTCTCTCTCTCAAATTATGTTGCCTAATATTTGAAATTTAACAAATGAACTAGCCAAGTTTCTTTATATAGGAAAGTCTAATGGAGGGCAAAATGGTCAATTGGTCACCTCCATACTATTCATCACCTCGTTAACAACTTAGCCACCAAGTAACCACTTTACTTGGTGGCCAAGTGGCCGATCCACATGCCCCATGGGTCTTCCCCATGGGTTTTACCCATCTGATGACCCATTGGTTTGACCCGCAATTCAATTTCTTGAATCGGGCTTGATTTAACCTAACATTGGGCCATAACTTGGGCTTGCGTACACAATTCATTGGGCTTGATATAATCCAAATCCAATTGGATTCTACAAAGTCCTTAAACTCAAAGTTTATTAAGAACTAATCGTATTCTATGCGTATAACTCACGTATTCTCTTCGTTTAGTATTCATACGATATTTGTACTATACGTCGTAATATTCTTTATATTATACTCGTATATCGCATGTATAATAACCCTAATCATTATACGCGGTACATTTCCTTCTCAGAAATCACTTTCCCTAACCCTTAGGTTTTAAGTCCGCATGCGAAAACTTCGTTTGCCATAACTAAAATATTATTAGATATTCTATCTTATCTTAGAATTCTATCATTATGCATTTCTCGGAATTTCAAACTTAATTCCCGAGCAGAAATGGATGAATAGTATTTTTACCAAAATTTCTCGGAAAATATTTATTTTCGTCTTGAAAATTCAAAACAATTAATCCTAGTACATAGCCAGAATACTAACCACATTCGCATGTTCTAGGCCATAGAAGACCTTCAAACATCTTACTCGTACAAATAATCAATTAAATTCATTTAAATCAAAAAAATTAAATAAAATTTAATTCACATAAAGATCCGATTTTCTCGGGCGTTACAAGTTAACCCGGTAAAGATTGAAGCAATACAAAGTTGAGAGCAACCTAAGTCAGTAACCGAAGTACGTAGCTTTCTAGGCTTAGCTGATTATTAACAAAGATTCGTGGAAGGATTTTCTCGAATCGCTACTCCATTAACTCAGTTTGACTTGATAAAGATACAAAATTCGAATGGAGCGAGGAATGTGAGAAGAGCTTCCAAGAACTCAAGAGGAGACTCATTTCGGTACCTGTTCTGACAATACCATCAGGTTCGGAGGGATTTATCATTTACAGCGATGCTTCAGGCAAAAGTTTAGGATGTGTTCTCATCCAACATGGGAAAGTGGCCTATGCCTCGCGACAACTTTACGATCTCTCTTTTCATATTGCTCCACCAAAATATATGTCGAAGATCACGATACATTTTGGTACTCCCAGGATGGATTATAAACGGTATGTTGTGCGCCTCCATCATGATCTTATACTTTAAATTAGGGTCGTTAGGAACACAAAGTCTGGAGTTGACTCGAAGTATTCCTTCTTCATCTATTCTTACTTCTGGAATAACACCTTCTTGTACTTTATTCTTCATACGCATCAGCTCTACGTCTGTAGTTTGAGCAGCTTTAACTTTATCGATTAAAGTCAATTTTACTCGTATATTTGACATCACCATGTGGGTCCCTGGAGTCTTTATCTCTATCTCCATCCTTTGTAAGTCATACAAAATGAAACTTTGCGTTGACAATATCACACTCGTACTCGCATATAATCTTCTACTCAATGCATCATCTACCACGTTCACTTTTTCAGGATGGTATTGAATGGTATGATCGTAATCTTTCAACAGCTCGAGCTAGCGTGTTGCCGCATGTTGAGTTCTTTTTGGGTGAAGAAATATTTGAGGCTTTTATGATCGGTATAGATCTCCACCTTCTCCCCATACAGGTAATGTCTCCAGATCTTTAGTGCGAAAATGACTTCTGCCAACTCTAGATCATGAGTAGGATAATTCCTCTCATATTCTTTAAGTTGTCGTGAGGCATAGGATGTGACTTTCCCATGTTGTATGAGAACACATTCTAACCCTCTGCCTGAAGCATCGTTGTAGATGCCAAATCCCTCCGAACCAGATGGTATTGTAAGAACAGGTGCTGAAATGAGTCTCCTCTTGAGTTCTTGAAAACTCTTCTCACATTTCTCGCTCCAACCGAATTTTATATCTTTCTGAGTCAGCTGAGTTAATGGAGTAGCGATTCTAAAAAATTCTTCCACGAATCTCCAATAATAACCAGCTAAGCCCAAAAAGCTACATACTTCGATCACTGAATTAGGTTGCTCCCTACTTTGTATTGCTTTAATCTTTGCTGGGTCAACAGATATCCCATGATTTGATATCACGTGCCCAAGAAATGCTACTTCCTCAAGCCAGAACTCACATTTCTTCAACTTGGCATACAACTTATTTTCACGAAGCTTTTGGAGTATTAGCATCAAGTGTTGCTCATGATCTTCATGGGTTTTGGAGTATATGAGGATTTCATCAATAAAGACGACCACAAAGTGATCCAAATATTCCTTGAATACTCGGTTCAGCATATCCATGAAGGCAGCATGATTATTAGTCAATCCAAAAGACATGACTAGGAATTCGTAATGTCCGTACCGAGTTCTAAAAGTAGTCTTTGGGATGTCATCGATTTTAATCTTTAACTGATGATATCTGAAACGAAGATCGATCTTTGAAAAGAATTTGGCTCCTTGAAACTGGTCAAACAGGTCATCAATGCGTGGCAGCGGGTACCTATTTTTTATGGTGACATGATTCGACTCCCGATAGGCAATACAAAGTAGCATACTTCTATTTTTCTTCTTTACGAATAGAACTAGAGCACCCCAAGGAGACGTACTAGGACGAATGAAACCGATGTCTAATAATTCCTATAGTTGGGTTTTTAACTCCTGAAGTTCAATAGGAGCCATTCGATATAGAGCTTTGGGAATGGGTTTTGTACCGGTTTAAAGATCGATACAAAATTCAATTTCATGCTCTTGGGGTAGGCCAGGAAGTTCTTCAGGGAATACGTCAGGATATTTATTAACAATAGAAATATCAGTTAAATCTGACGTATTTTTATTTAAATCCGTAACATGGACAAAGAAAGCTTGACATCTGTTTTTCAATAAACGAATAGCTTTATGGCTTGATATGATAGTGATTGACTTTAGTGGTTTGGTTGCTTGAATTCGTATAATAGGTTGGTTAGGAATATGAAAGCTAACAACCTTACAAAAATAATCAATTTTTACATGATGAGTAGTTAGCCAATCAATCCCTAAAATTACATCAAAAACAAGTATTTTCAAAGAGATAAGATCGACAAGTAATGTGCGGTTGCCGATTTGAATCAAACAAGACTTATAAATAGTGGATGTAATGAAGGTTCCTCCCAATGGAGTTTCAATAGATAAGTCAAAGTCTAATTTCTCCGGAGTTAAATTTAAACGTTGAGCGCAAGTAGTTGAAATAAATGAATGGATAAAATCGGTATCAAATAAGATAAAGACTTCACTAGAGTTTATGATTAGCTTACCCGTGATAACTTTGTTCGGGTTCCTCGCTTTTTGAGAGGTCACAACAAATGCTCTGCCTTGAACTACCGGCTTTGACTTGTCTGGGATGGCCTTTGGTGTCTCCATCCCAGCTGGACTTGACTTCACTGTACGATAAAATCGGGCTAGGTGACCTTCTCTTCCACAATTATAACATACTTTGGACTGCTGCGCACAGTTTGGACTGATGTGTCCCTCCCCTCCGCATTTATAACATACGATCGGCAGTCGTTCTCCTTCCTTAACAACCAGTACTGGTGCTTACGTCTTTCCATCATTACTGAATCTCCTCTTCTTGAAATTTTCACTCCTATTGTCTTGGCCATGATTACCACCTAAGTGGTTACCATTTCTGGCATATTGATTCCCTCCACGTTTGTTGTCACCGCTTCGATGACTGCTACAATAAGTATTATCGTTTTGTCAGCTGCTCTGTCTTGGTTGGGTTGACTCATTATTGTGCTCTAATAACTGAGCCCTATTTACAACATATGAATACAAACACAGTTTATGAGAAATGATGTAAGACCTCGAATTTTATGAAATAAAAGTATTCAATTTTTCTTATAATTACGATTCAGTAAATGGTTAAACTGATAAAAAGTTAAAGTTAAAGGTGATATATGAATTTTTTTTCAAAATAAGCAAGTGGTTATAAAATAATCATTATCTTCGGGGAATATTCGTACGACGGCGCAGCTATTTGTGGGCCCCATAACGAATAACTGTCGGATGAAGATAACGACAAAAATTGAGTTTTTATAATTAACGGCGTAGTTGTTACCGTTAACACTGTTGGAATACCCGGTGGTTAAAATACAGTAATACGCGTTGTTACACAGTAACACACGGATTGCACAGTATTTTTGAATTATTGATTCTTACGGAGGAAGGCACTACTCAATAATTGTTACAGTAATTACTGTTCAATATTTTATTTTATTGATTCAATAATTGCTACGTTGAAATTTTATATTATTGTTGTTCAATAATTATCACTGCACAGTATTTTCTATTATCAGATCAATAATTCATATTATTTGAATAATATTATTACATAACATTATTGGCAATGTCTAGAAAGTTCTGTCTAAGGAGAGGTTTGGTCACCTAATTGCTCGCCAGTAAGGAGAAATTCTTATTGGAAAGCCCCCTCTTTCCTGGGAACGGCCTGGTTGTCATAAATGTGACTCTGTAATATTATCTGTGAATAATTAATTATTGATTCATACGATAAAGAAATATTTATTTTATATGGATATAAATGAGGGATATATTTTTGTGGTTAAAAATGAAGGAGTTAATGTTGAGGTGTTTTATCTGTATTTTTATCGGAACGGAGGTATTGAAAATCAAATTAGGGTTTTTAAGATATTTTGTGAGGGTTATAATTTTTAATCCGACCGTTAGATCGTGGTAATATTTGGATATGTTATACATATATAAGTTGAGTATATGTCCATAAATTTTGAACCGTTAAAAATGAACGTATGATTTGTTATGAATTTTACGAGATGACTGGTTCAGAAATTGTTGAATTTTCGGAGTTAGTCATTTTGGTGGAAAATTTTAGAATTGGTGGGCTCCACTCTTGGTTGATGAAGAAATGTGCTGAGATTTTTATTCAAATGTGGTGGATGGGAATAGTAGCAGGTAAAGCCATCAGGTTGCAGGTTAAGTCTGCTTCGGCGTACTAACATTTTCCTATAAATAGAGGGCTAAGTTAGAATTGAAAATCACACCAGAATTCATAAGTTTTCTCTCTTTCTCTCTCTAGATTATTGAGTGTATTTTGTGAGTATTTAGATACTCTGTTAGTTTCTATTCATCAGTACAAGTTTCCTTCAGCCTTATACCGATCAGAAGTACTGCTCTTTTGAGGTAAGGGATAGTAAGGAATTTTAAGGGTTGTTATGTTTTTCAGTTTCGTAATTTTTCTGACCTTCAAAAATTCTGGAAAAATTTGAAATGATATTTTGATGAGTTTTCTTGATTGTGTCCAAAAATGGTGATTTTTAGATGTATAGATTAAGAGTTATGAATTTTATGAGAAAAGACTATTTTAAAAGTAACCGCTTATAACTCCTTGTGGTTAACTCCAAAATTGATGAAATTTTTATTGGGAGTACATGTATATGATAGGAGTATACTCTATAAATTTCAGAATTTTTAGATAAAAGTACAATTTTTGATAAATGTCTAAATATTCGGCTATTTTGGCCATATGAAAAATAGTAAATGAGTTTTAAAAATTCTGAGAAAAATATATGTTCACTATGGGACTATATTTTGTTAAATCTCAGAAAAGAAATATTTTTGGAACTGATTTGGTATTTTTCATAAAAATGATCTAGTTATGAGTAAATGAATTAAATATGTTTTGTGAAGTAAGAAAATTGAAAAATATGATTTTATGGCTTGAGAATCATACATGAGTTATATGCAGATTTATGATGAGGGTGTTTGTTATTGGTAATGAAATCTTATGAGTTTGGCATTTTAGGATGATTAAATGTATTATTTAGTAAAATGTAAACAATTAAAATAAATTGTTTATAAGCTTAAGAAATATTATTCTTTCAATATCATTATACCAAAATATTGGTATGGATTTTATTGTGGAATTTTTACCTTTTTCATGCCGAGTTACTATTCATGAATTACTATTTACGAGTTACTATTCATGAGTTACTATTCACGGAAACTATTCACGATAAAAATTGGTTTCTTTTTCTAACCAAATTATAGTTAATTTATGAATATTACTCTTGAGATTAAAACTATGTATTGATTATATTGATTTTATTATCATATATAACATTTTTATAACCCTGATGTTGATATTCTCTTTCACTGGAGTGTAAAGATGGGTCGATTATTGGTATGATCATGACTAGGGTTCTTTTTGGCCTGTAGTGCAAAGTTAAATTGTGACTGGTATGATCATGATCATTGAATTTATAATTGAATATCTTAAGCTTAAGTGCAAAGGTGAATTGATCAACATGGTTATAATTATTGTTTATATAAATTCTGAAATGATTATATATTTCTTTGAGATATGAATATATTTGACATGTAGTGCAAATATGAATTATTGATGAATATCTTTGGCCCGTAGTGCAAAGATGAACTGTTGTTGAATATCTTTAGCCTGTAGTGCAAAGATGGTCTGTTGATGAATATATTTGGCCTGTAGTGCAAAGATTAACTGTTGATGAATATCTTTGGCCGTAGTGCAAAGATGAAGTTATTAGTATGATTATGAACAGGAACTGTGATTTGGTATAACCATGATCTTTGATGTTTCAGGTAAAGACATGTGATGAAAATTATCTTCGTCCTGGGTACGAAGAGGAATTTAGAACTACAATTATGATTATGAGTTATTCATATGATTGTGGACCAGAATTGTTGATTGATGTTACAGGGATAAAACATTGTTGGTGGATTTTTAACATGGAGAAGATAATTGACTTTGTAGTCTATTTGACTCTTCTAATGGATTGCTCGTTCCGCTGCAACTATGGTTGAAATTTTTATCATTTACCATATGTTCTAAATCTCTGATTTATTATTGATGAAGGCTATTGATAATTTAATTATCTTTAGTCGTGATATTCTTTACTGAGCTAGTTGTGCTCACCCTTTTGCTTCACAATTCCTTTCAGGAAATAAGAGTGTAGCTGGGTCGAGCGAGGGTAACGGGGAAATAGAACGGTGGTCTCTAGCTGTGAATGTTCTCCCGAAGCAGTATAGAAAAGTTCATTTAGTAGTTTTATTTGGTGAATCCAATAGGGTAATGTGTACCCAACGTTGGAAGGGTGGTTTGCCACTATCATACAAGATGTCTAACGACATACAACCTCGTGTCATCATAAGACAGGGATGTGCTCATCCACTTGCTGAGTATATATACGAGCACTACCTATATAATCTTGGTGTTTGTTTGAAGTATAATTCTCAATTAGAGACAGTAGAGATAATGATATGTCAAGAGAAGACTCACCATTGGGAAGAATATGATAGTAATCTTCTCGTTTTTCTTTGGGGTCTATTGGGTCAACCAAGAATAATTCTGTGGCCATATGATATCTATCATAACCTAGACGCATGGCCTCCCATGTACGAAGGTTTCCTTGAGCACTTTCCAAAGATTCTAATTTCTAAAACAGTTTTTGACTATACCTTTATGTAAGGTGTCATTGTGAGGTGATGTCCACGGTTGGAACATGGGTCACATTTGGTATATATTTGTATCCAAACTCACAGCATATGTGTTGTTGTATTTTGCACGACAATTGTTGTAATAAAGTTGTAGTTGTTTTCTGCACCATGTATTTGGCGACTCAGAATAGGTTGGATGGAATGGTCCTATTTTGGGGTTGTCACAAATGAGGTATTGACGTATTTTGGGTTTTAAATCTCGCAGGAATATTCGTGTCATATGCTCCTCATTATCAACCAAATGGGATGCAAATCGGGATAACTCGTCAAACTTAGCTTCGTACTGCGACACGGTCATATTGTTTTGCTCCAGCTTGATGAACTCTACCTCCTTCATGTGACGAATACTTTCGGGAAAGTACTTGTCGTTGAACAATTCTTGAAATTTCTTCCAAGACATCTTGAGTGTGGCAGGCTGAGTACGTTTTACAGATTTCCACCAATAATCTACCTCCCCACGCAATATGAAGGTGGAAAAGGGAACCTTTTGCTCCTCAGAGCATCCCAAGACATCAAATATCTTGGTAATCTATTTTATCCACGTCTCTGCCTTAAGTGGTTCTGGCTTTCCCAAAAACTCCGGGGGTCCCAGCTCCTTGAACTGCTTAGCGGTGACCATCCGAGAGTTGTCTGTAAGACTCCGAATTTTATGAAATAAAAGTATTCAATTTTTCTTATAATTACTATTCAGTAAAAAGTTAAATTGAAAATGTTAAAGTTAAGGATGATATATGAATTTTTTTTCAAAATAAACAAGTGGTTATAAAATAATTATTGTTGTCGGAAAATATTCGTTTGGTCGTGGAATATTCTTTCTGTCGGGGAATATTCGTACGACGGCGCAGCTATTTGTGGGCCCCATAACGAAAAGCGATTGGATGAAGAAAATGACAAAATTGAGTTTTTATAAATAACGGCGTAGTTGTTACCGTTAACGCTGTTGGAATACCTGGTGGTTAAAATACAGTAATACGCGTTGTTACACAGTAGCACACGGTATTGCACAGTATTTTTTTTAATTATTGATTCTTACGTAAGAAGACACTACTCAATAATTGTTACAGTAATTTCTGTTCAATATTTTATTTTATTGAATCAATAATTACTGCGTTGATATTTTATATTATTGTTATTTCAATAATTGTCACTGCACAATATCTCCATTATCAGATCAATAATTCATATTATTTGAATAATATTATTAGATAGCATTATTGGCAATGTCTAGAAAGTTCTGTCTAAGGAGAGGTTTGGTCACCTAATTGCGCGCCAGTAAGGAGAAATTCTTATTGGAAAGCCCCCTCTTTCCTGGGAACGGCCTGGTTGTCATAAATGTGATTCTGTAATATTATTTGTGAATAATTAATTATTGATTCATATGATAAGGAAATATTTATTTTATGTGGATATAAATGAGGGATATATTTTTTGTGGTTAAAAATGAAGGAGTTAATGTTGAGGTTTTTATCAGTATTTTTGTCGGAATTGAGGTATTAAAAATCAGGGTTTTTGAGATATTTTGCGGGGGTTATAATTTTTAATCCGACCGTTGGATCGTTGTGATGTTTGGATATGTTATACATATATAAGTTGAGTATATGTCCACAAATTTTGAACCGTTAAAAATGAACGTATGATTTGTTATGAATTTTACGAGATGACTGGTTCAGAAATTGTTGAATTTTCGGATTAAATGATTTTGGTGGAAAATTCTAGAATTTGTGGGCTCCACTCTTGGTTGGTGAAGAAATGTGCTGAGATTTTTATTCAAATGTGGTGGGTGGGAATAGTAGCAGGTAAAGCTATCAGGTTGCAGGTTAAGTCTGCTTCGGCGTGCTAACATTTTCCTATAAATAGAGGGCTAAGTTAGAATTGAAAATCACACCAGAAACATAAGTTTTCTCTCTTTCTCTCTCTATATTATGAAGCATATTTTGTGAGTATTTAGATACTTTGAGAGTTGCTATTCAGTGCAAGTTTCCTTCGGCTTTGCATTCCAGTCAGAAATACTGCACTTTTGAGGTAAGGGATATTAAGGGATTTTAAGGGTTGTTATGATTTTCAGTTTCGTAATTTTTTTGATCTTCAAAAATTTTGGAAAAATTTAAAATGATATCTTGATGAGTTTTCTTGATTGTGTCCAAAAATGGTGATTTTTGGATGTATAGATTGAGAGTTATGAATTTTATGAGAAAAGACTATTTTAAAAGTAACCGCTTATAATTCCTTGTGGTTAACTCCAAAATTGATGAAATTTTTATTGGGAGTACATGTATATGATAGAAGTATACTATGTAAATTTCAGAATTTTTGGACAAAAGTACAATTTATTGATAAATGTCTAAATATTCGGCGGTTTTGGCCATATGAAAAATAGTAAATGTGTTTTAAAATTTTTGAGAAAAATATATGTTCAATATGGGACTATATTCTGCTAAATCCCAGAAAAGAAATATTTTTAGAACTGATTTGGTATTTTTCATGAAAATGGACTAGTTATGAGTAAATGAATTAAATATGTTATGTGAAGCAAGAAAATTGAAAAATAGGATTTTATGACTTGAGAATCCTACATGAGGTATATGCAGATTTTTGATGAGGGTTTTGGTTATTGATGATGAAATCTTATGAGTTTGACATTTTAGAATGATTAAATGCATTAATTAGTAAAGTGTAAACAATTTAATATAAGCTTAAGAAATATTATTCTTTCAATATCATTATACCGAAATATTGGTATGAATTTTATTGTGGAATTTTTATTTTTTTCATGTCGAGTTACTATTCATGAATTACTATTCACGAGTTACTATTCACGAGTTACTATTTACGACAAAATTAGTTTCTTTTTCTAACCAAATTATAGTTGATTTATGAATATTACTCTTGAGATTAAATCTATATGTTGATTATATTGATTTTATTATCATATATAACATTTTTATAATCTTGATGATGATATTTTCTTTCACTTGAGTGTAAAGATGGGTAGATTATTGGTATGATCATGACTAGGGTTCTCTTTGGCTAGTTGTGCAAAGTTGAATTGTTGACTGGTATGATCATGACCATTGAATTTATAACTGAATATCTTTAGCTTAAGTGTAAAGGTGAATTGATCAACATGGTTATAATTATTGTTTATATAAATTCTGAAATGATTATATATTTCTTTGAGATATGAATATATTTGGCCTGTAGTGCAAATATGAACTGTTGATGAATATCTTTGGCCTGTAGTGCAAAGATGAATTGTAGATGAATATCTTTGGCCTGTAGTGCAAAGATGACATGTTGTTGAATATCTTTGGCCAGTAGTGCAAAGATGAACAGGTGTTGAGATGAATATGACCAACTGGTACAAATGAATATCTTTGGCCGTAGTGCAAAGATGAAGTTATTAGTATGATTATGAACAGGAACTGTGATTTGGTATAACCATGATCTTTGATGTTTCAGGTAAAGACAGGTGATGAAAATATTCTTCGTCCTAGGTGCGAAGAAAAATTTAGAGTCACAATTATGATTATGAGTTATTCATATGATTGTGGAAAGGAACTGTTGAGTGATGTTATATGGATAAAATATTGTTGGTGGATTTTTAACATGGAGGAGATAATAGACTTTATGGTCTATTTGACTCTTCTAATGGATTGCTCGTTCCGCTGCAACTATGGTTGAAATTTTTATCATCTACCATATGTTCTAAATCTCTGATTTATTACTAATGAAGACTATTGATAACTTATTTATCTTTAGTCATGATATTTTTTACTGGGCTAGTTGTGCTCACCCTTTTGTTTCACAATTCCTTTCAGGTAATAAGAGTGTAGCTGGGTCGAGCGGGGGTAACAAGGGAATAGAACGGTGGTCATCATTTAGTAGTTATATTTGGTGAAGAAAATAGGGTGAGGCGAACCCAACGTTGAAAGTGTGTTTTGTCACTATCATACAAGATGTCTAATGACATACAACCTCGTGTCATCATAAGACAGGGTTGTGCTCATCCACTTGCTGAGTATCTTTACGAGCACTACCTATATAATCTTGGTGTTTGTTTGAAGTATAATTCTCAATTAGAGACAGTGGAGATAATGATAAGTCAAGAGAAGACTCACCATTGGGAAGAATATGATAGTAATCTTCTTGTTTTTCTTTAGGGTCTATTGGGTCATCCAAGGATAATTCTGTGGCCATGTGATATCTATCATAACCTAGACGCATGACCTCCCATGTACGCAGGTTTTCTTGAGCACTTCCCAAAGATTTTAATTTCTAAAACAGTGTTTGACTATACCTTTATGTAAGGTGTCATTGTGAGGTGCTGTCCACGGTTGGGACATGTGTCACATTTGGTATATATTTGTATCCAAATTCACAACATATATGTTGTTGTATTTTACACGACATTTGTTGTAATAAAGTTGTAGTTATTTTCTGTACCTTGTATTTGGCGACTCAGAATAGGTTGGATGGAATGGACCTGTTTTGGGGTGGTCACAGTTGGTATCAGAGCTTAGGGATATGATCTCTGGCGGAGATCGGAGAATAGAACTAGGAAGGGAGAGACGAGTAAAATCCTTCGCTAGTGTGTCCTACCTAAGCTTATTTGTTGGTCAGTCATAATATCGGGATATTATGTGATATGTTAATTTGTTCAATTAACCCTTGTTTTGAAGCTATATTCTAGAATGATAACTAAAATATTGGAGATGAGAAATGGAGAAATCATGATGACAGGGAAGATGGAATCTGAAATGAAAGCAAGGTATTCTCAACTCTTTGAAATACCAGGTACGTAAATTTCGGGGACGAAATTTTATAAGGAGGGGAGATTGTAAGACCCCGAATTTTATGAAATAAAAGTATTCAATTTTTCTTATAATTACTATTCAGTAAATGGTTAAATTGATAAATGTTAAAGTTAAGGATGATATATGAATTTTTTTTCAAAATAAACAAGTGGTTATAAAATAATTATTGTTGTCAAAAAATATTCGTTTGGTCGTGGAATATTCTTTCTGTCGGAAAATATTCGTACGATGGCGCAGCTATTTGTGGGCCCCATAACGGAAAGAGATTGGATGAAAAAAACGACAAAATTGAGTTTTTATAAATAACGGCGTAGTTGTTACCGTTAACGCTGTTGGAATACCTGGTGGTTAAAATACAGTAATACGCGTAGTTGCACAGTAGCACACGGTATTGCACAGTATTTTTTTCAATTATTGATTCTTACGTAAGAAGACACTACTCAATAATTGTTACAGTAATTTTTGTTCAATATTTTATTTTATTGAATCAATAATTGCTACGTTGATATTTTATATTATTGTTGTTTCAATAATTGTTACTGCACAATATCTCAATTATCAGATCAATAATTCATATTATTTAATATTATTAGATAGTATTATTGGCAATGTCTAGAAAGTTCTGTGTAAGGAGAGGTTTGGTCACCTAATTGCGCGCCAGTAAGGAGAAATTCTTATTGGAAAGCCCCATCTTTCCTGGGAACGGCCTGGTTGTCATAAATGTGATTCTGTAATATTATTTGTGAATAATTAATTATTGATTCATATGATAAGGAAATATTTATTTTATGTGGATATAAATGAGGGATATATTTTTTGTGGTTAAAAATGAAGGAGTTAATGTTGAGGTTTTTATCAGTATTTTTGTCGGAATTGAGGTATTAAAAATCAGGGTTTTTGAGATATTTTGCGGGGGTTATAATTTTTAATCCGACCGTTGGATCGTTGTGATTTTTGGATATGTTATACATATATAAGTTGAGTATATGTCCACAAATTTTGAACCGTTAAAAATGAACGTATGATTTGTTATGAATTTTACGAGATGACTGGTTCAGAAATTGTTGAATTTTCGGATTAAATGATTTTGGTGGAAAATTCTAGAATTTGTGGGCTCCACTCTTGGTTGGTGAAGAAATGTGCTGAGATTTTTATTCAAATGTGGTGGGTGGGAATAGTAGCAGGTAAAGCTATCAGGTTGCAGGTTAAGTCTGCTTCGGCGTGCTAACATTTTTCTATAAATAGAGGGCTAAGTTAGAATTAAAAATCACACCAGAAACATAAGCTTTCTCTCTTTCTCTCTCTATATTATGAAGCATATTTTGTGAGTATTTAGATACTTTGAGAGTTGCTATTCAGTGCAAGTTTCCTTCGGCTTTGCATTCCAGTCAGAAATACTGCACTTTTGAGGTAAGGGATATTAAGGGATTTTAAGGGTTGTTATGATTTTCAGTTTCGTAATTTTTCTGATCTTCAAAAATTTTGGAAAAATTTAAAATGATATCTTGATGAGTTTTCTTGATTGTGTCCAAAAATGGTGATTTTTGGATGTATAGATTGAGAGTTATGAATTTTATGAGAAAAGACTATTTTAAAAGTAACCGCTTATAATTCCTTGTGGTTAACTCTAAAATTGATGAAATTTTTATTGGGAGTACATGTATATAATAGAAGTATACTCTGTAAATTTTAGAATTTTTGGACAAAAGTACAATTTATGATAAATGTCTAAATATTCGGCGGTTTTGGCCATATGAAAAATAGTAAATGAGTTTTAAAAATTTTGAGAAAAATATATGTTCAATATGGGACTATATTCTGCTAAATCCCAGAAAAGAAATATTTTTAGAACTGATTTGGTATTTTTTATGAAAATGGACTAGTTATGAGTAAATGAATTAAATATGTTATGTGAAGCAAGAAAATTGAAAAATAGGATTTTATGACTTGAGAATCCTACATGAGGTATATGCAGATTTTTGATGAGGGTTTTGGTTATTGATGATGAAATCTTATGAGTTTGACATTTTAGAATGATTAAATGTATTAATTAGTAAAGTGTAAACAATTTAAATAAATTGTTTATAAGCTTATGAAATATTATTCTTTCAATATCATTATACCGAAATATTGGTATGGATTTTATTGTGAAATTTTTATTTTTTTTCATGTCGAGTTACTATTCATGAATTACTATTCACGAGTTACTATTCATGAGTTACTATTCACGAGTTACTATTCACGACAAAATTGGTTTCTTTTTCTAACCAAATTATAGTTGATTTATGAATATTACTCTTGAGATTAAATCTATATGTTGATTATATTGATTTTATTATCATATATAACATTTTTACAATCCTAATGATGATATTCTCTTTCACTTGAGTGTAAAGATGGGTAGATTATTGGTATGATCATGACTAGGGTTCTCTTTGGCCAGTTGTGCAAAGTTGAATTGTTGACTGGTATGATCATGACCATTGAATTTATAACTGAATATCTTTAGCTTAAGTGTAAAGGTGAATTGATCAACATGGTTATAATTATTGTTTATATAAATTCTGAAATGATTATATATTTCTTTGAGATATGAATATATTTGGCCTGTAGTGCAAATATGAACTGTTGATGAATATCTTTGGCCTGTAGTGCAAAGATGAATTGTAGATGAATATCTTTGGCCTGTAGTGCAAAGATGACATGTTGTTGAATATCTTTGGCCAGTAGTGCAAAGATGAACAGGTGTTGAGATGAATATGACCAACTGGTACAAATGAATATCTTTGGCCGTAGTGCAAAGATGAAGTTATTAGTATGATTATGAACAGGAACTGTGATTTGGTATAACCATGATCTTTGATGTTTCAGGTAAAGACAGGTGATGAAAATATTTCTTCGTCCTGGGTGCGAAGAAAAATTTAGAGTCACAATTATGATTATGAGTTATTCATATGATTGTGGAAAGGAACTATTGAGTGATGTTACATGGATAAAATATTGTTGGTGGATTTTTAACATGGAGGAGATAATAGACTTTATGGTCTATTTGACTCTTCTAATGGTTTGCTCGTTCCGCTGCAACTATGGTTGAAATTTTTATCATCTACCATATGTTCTAAATCTCTGATTTATTACTAATGAAGACTATTGATAATTTATTTATCTTTAGTCATGATATTCTTTACTGGGCTAGTTGTGCTCACCCTTTTATTTCACAATTTCTTTCAGGTAATAAGAGTGTAGCTGGGTCGAGCGGGGGTAACAAGAGAATAGAACGGTGGTCATCATTTAGTAGTTATATTTGGTGAAGAAAATAGGGTGAGGTGAACCCAACATTGGAAGTGTATTTTGTCACTATCATACAAGATGTCTAATGACATACAACCTCGTGTCATCATAAGACATGGTTGTGCTCATCCACTTGCTGAGTATCTTTACGAGCACTACCTATATAATCTTGGTGTTTGTTTGAAGAATAATTCTCAATTAGAGACAGTGGAGATAATGATAAGTCAAGAGAAGACTCACCATTGGGAAGAATATGATAGTAATCTTCTTGTTTTTCTTTGGGGTCTATTGGGTCATCCAAGGATAATTCTGTGGCCATATGATATCTATCATAACCTAGACGCATGGCCTCCCATGTACGCAGGTTTTCTTGAGCACTTCCCAAAGATTCTAATTTCTAAAACAGTTTTTGACTATACCTTTATGTAAGGTGTCATTGTGAGGTGTTGTCCACGGTTGGGACATGTGTCACATTTGGTATATATTTGTATCCAAACTCACAACATATATGTTGTTGTATTTTACACGACATTTGTTGTAATAAAGTTGTAGTTGTTTTCTGTACCATGTATTTGGCGACTCGGAATAGGTTGGATGGAATGGACCTGTTTTGGGGTTGTCACATTGTCAGTGTTTCCACCTGCATTTTGAACAGGAGTCTCTCTTGCCTGATATTGCACGAATTACAGAAAGCTCCTAAACATTCTGTCGTTCATCATTTGGTCGGTGTTGTTGTGTACATGAGGATTATTGCCTTCTTGATGCACATTATCCTGGTTATTGATCAATGGTGACTCAACAGTCTCATGTGCTCCATTGCTTAACTCGATATTTTCAGATGCCATTTTCAAACACTGCCACAAAACAAGGGTAAATTGATATGCCACATATTATCCCTATATTCTGACCAACCAATTAAATAACAAATAAACTTAGGTAGGTCATACTAGCGAAGGATTTTCCCGTCTCTCCCCCCTAGTTCTAGCCTTACATCTCAGCCAAGGATCATATCCCTAAGCTTTGATAACAAATGTGACGCCCCCAAAATAGGTATACATCACCCATTCTGAATCGCCAAATACATGGTACAAAATACAAATACAAACTTAATTATACAACATGAGCTGAGAGTTTTTACATGAATATTGTGACAACCGAGATTTTGTAATTAATTTTAATATTTATTTGAGTGAATAAATATTTTTTCGATGAATTAATTATTAGATTAAATAATTATTTGATAAAATTATGGTAGATTAATTTAATTACATGTGTTGTATTTATTAAATTGATGTGGAGAATTTTATTATTCGATGCATGTATTTATGTGAGCTTATTGTATTAAAAAAAATATTTAATAAGCCTAATGTTATTTTAATTAATTTAATTATTAATTAGAGATTTAATAATTTGACATTATTATTAAAGGAGAAATTTAATTATGTGACTATGTGAATTAATGAGAAATTATTATATTTTATTTAAAATAAATTAAATAAGATATTGATTTATTTTACAAGGAGTGTGACATTATTTAAACTATATGATAAAAGACTTTATTAAATTAATCGGTTTTAAATCCCTTTCTTGTTAGCCAAACATGGCACTAAGGGGAGTTAGAGGCAGTTAACCCATGACTGGGTAACTGACCACCGATGCGTCAGCTGTTCATTATTTAGTATATGTCTTCTCTGTTAATTGTTATTATTGCCTAAGTCTAGAAAGTAGAAACAGAGAGAGAGTTTGAGAAATTTTGAGAGATATTGGGAGAAACTCTGTAATTGAAATAGAGAGAATTGTCATCCTTGTTCATCTACGCTTTGGGTAATTCTCTTCAACCCAAATTCTTATTTTACGTCTTTTAAGTTTCATGAATATGGCTTAAAGTCTTCTATGAATCTTTGTAAATTTGGAAAGTTGTGTTAGGGATATATGTAATAATTCGAGTAGTGGCATGTTTTATATATATATTGCATAATTCCATATCATAAGTTTCATAATACTATGACTTGTTATTTCCAAATTTACAGAGTACGTTATATGGCCATATGACCCTTATACGTAACTTTAATATGTCAACCATAAATTTTTCTATAAAATTTCCACTTGTATATGATTATACATGCTAAAACGAACAAAGCGAAACTGGAATGGTTGGATTTGGTCTTATAACGAATCCGTAGTATTAAATTCTATATTTTTGTTCAAAAACCTTCAAGAACATCAAGAACAGTACAATTTGCATAATTTAATTATGTGATTATGTGTTTTAATGGGTTAAAATCACTCTATAAATGTTGGGTATTGATTATGTATGAATTCTAACATATGGGTATGTTTAATTTGGAGAATTAAGGATTTTATAGTGTTTATTTCGCTGAATTCTGTGTTCTTCGTGAACTGGGAATTCAAAGTCTGGAGTGTCGCGCCGCGGCGCCAACTCCAAGCCTGAGACTCGCGCCGCAGCGCCATTGCGCCAAAGACCAAGCCGTAGCGCCACGGTGCCGCAGCACCAAGACCTAGTACAAAAGTGGCGCCGCAGCGCCACTTAGCAGAATGTCCAGAAAATGTTTTTTTTAAATGTTCAGGTATAGAAATGAGTTAGTAACCTAGTCTAATGAATATAAAAACTTGTTAGACATATAATGAGATATTAAAATAAGTTTTTACCAAGTCAAGAAGACAATTACATGTTATTTGAATCGTTGATTATGTAATTAACTTGTTGTTCGTGTAGTATTATATTATGTGAAAACAAGTATGATAATTTGACTAAATATAGTCATGAATTCGAGATTAGACAAAGAATAACTTATGATGTTTAGTACGTTATTATTGACTGGTATTGTGAACATAATTGATATGTAGGATTTAAATCAAAGAACGAGTTAATTAAGTGTAATCTACGCACGAGACAAGTTTTCTAACCCTACTTGTTATCATTATATAAGTTGATGAATTTACCTTTCTACATTGAACAAGTTCTCATTATTATTGATCAAGTCTGTTTTGCCTAATAATCTTTCAAGCATGATGCTGCTATACAATAATTATTCTATTGTATACCTTTTGAGATTTTATTCAAGTTAAATATTCATTTACTATTAAACCTTGTTAGACTAACGAACCCTTAATGATTCGACTAGTCCATAGTTGATGAGCGTTCTAAATTCAGAACCCTTGATGAATTATCCAAACCAAACTTTCTTTGGTGCAGACTCTAATGGCAAACTGAGATGAACAACCCTGTATAGGGGATTATTTACGTTTTAGCATTAAGATATTGTGCACAGTATGGTACTAAGGACTGATCCCCCTAAGTACGAGAAGAAGAGTCCATAGTCTTATAACTGTTAAAGGTTTCAAGTATAACCCTTGACAACCTAGGATATAGTTCAAGGTATTATGACCCTCAGAATTTCTTTTGACTCTTGTTATTCATTCTTGATTCAAAAGTTGAGCTTTTATATCCGAAGTTATTATTTTCTCTCGCATGTTATTATTCATTGTTATATTGTTATACTTGTGGGCAATCGTGCTCACTCTTGCGTAATAATAACATTGCAGTTAAGAACGAAAGAGCAGACAAACCTTCCACTAGTAAAGGCAAGGGCAAGCTTAGCAAGTAATGAAGATTGATTATTTATGTGGTTATTTAATGATAATTAGAATTGATGTTACTTAACACTTATTGTTTATGTTTTCGCACAGATGATTTAAGGTTAGAGTGACCTGGGATTTATTTATTATGAACTTGATGTAACCCCATATGGGGAGAGATTTATTATTTATTATTTTATCTATTGCATGGTTTGCATTTATTTATTGGTAGATAGATATATGATGTTGTATCGTGAACTTCAAATCATGTGGGAATGGAAGTACCCGGATTTGGGGGTGTCACAAATATTGTCTTATAGACAATATCCAAACTAAAATTCAATCCTCATTACATTTATTATCACACTATTTCATAGAATAGTGATGACTACTACAGCTACCAACTCGGACCATCACTCCGTTCTCCGACTAGTCCCGGCTACGTTCTCATTTCCTGAAGAGAGTAATAAAAGCAAAAGGGTGAGCTCAACTAGCCCAGTAAGAAATATTATGACTAAAATAATGCAGAGTAAATTATCGTTAGCCTTCAACAGTGTTAAAATATTAAACAACAAGTTTAACTGCAGTGGAATAAGCAATCCATTAGAAGAGTCAAGTAGAGCATGATATCTACTATCTTCTATGATTTAAAAAGTTTATCATCACTTTTATCGATGAGACTCAGTTTAATAAATAATCCACATTACTGAATTATCCATGCACTATGGGCCAAGGATATTAATTAGTATCACGTCCACGAATTATCCATGCACTACGGGCCAAGGATATTCGTGTTATCACCAATTGTCATGATCATGCCAATAACTGTCCATCAATGCACTACGAATGAGGACTTTTATCATTTGTAATATTACAGGTCATGATTATACCGAATTATCCCTGGCCATAATCATACCAATCAACAGTCAATCTATGCACTACGGGCCAAAGATGACTTTCATCACAATATAAGCTTGAGGATGATGATAATGATATAAGAATTCAATTAAATAAAAGCAAAGGATAAATTTTTAAAGATTTATGATTTAATTTATCCAGAATTCAATAATGTCCAAATTATCAACATGATACTGCTCTGTAGAGTAAAATTAAAGAATAATATTGTATCAAAAATGATTTGGACCGAAAAAAAATTAATTTTTGTCATGAATAGTACCCCGGGTGAATAGTAACTGAGTGAATAGTACCTCGTGAATAGTACTTTGGGAATAGTACCCCGTGAATAGTACTCCGACATGAAAAAGTTAAAACTTATCAAGAATGTTCAGAATAATATTTCCATAAAAAGATACTAAATGAAGCGTAAATTTTAAGGATATGCTACTAATTTCATGGAGTATAGAAGTCAAAACTTAAAAAAATGAGTGCAGAATTCAGAATTTGAAACGAAATAATATTACTTACATACTACAAAGTATGGAAGAAAATATTATTTCTTATGAGTATTGAACCAAAATAATATCCCTTACCTTAAAAAGGAGAGTATTCCAACTGGTATAGCGGGGATATTCTTCAAGAAAACTTTTACTGTTTTCTACACTTAAAGCTTCCTAAAACTCAAAAGAAATACGTCCAATATTACAGAAGAAGAATTCTCTGATTCTGGTGTGATTTTCAATTCTAAACTAAGCATCTTATTTATAGGAGAATGGAAGGGGAACTATTTGGACGCACATCGGAAAAGATTCACGGGCGAAAAATTTTATGAGGATTCACGTGAATTTTACTATGCAGACACTATACATAATAAAATATATTATATTCTATTTTTTATAAAAAAATAAAACTTATTATAATATATACACGTCACCATCACCAGTTCATCCACCACCACCCGTGATTTCTCATTTCCCCCCCCCCAAACCTTTCATTTTCTTTATGTGGGTCCCACCTCAAGTCATTATATATATATATATATATATATATATATATATATATATATATATATATATATATATACTAAATCACTTTCTACCGATTATTTTGCAAAAATGGATAAATATGGGTCCAAATAACAAGTAAAAATTACAACAAATACTTCATAAAAATCTCATCAATATTTTTAACAACATTTATTCATCATTATTATAACTCGCAATATTAACAACCAGATCGTTCCTAGAAATGAGGGGGTTTTCCGAAAATGATTTCTCCCTATTGGCATGAAATTAGGTGACCAAACCCCTTTCCTCGACAGAACATTCTAGACATTGTTAATTATGCAAATAATAATATGAATAACTTGTATCTCAATTATTGATTTAATAATATAAAATATTGTAATAATAATTGAATCAAATAACGTGAGATACTATGCAGCAATTACTGTAACAATAATTGAATAAAACTGAGTGACTTCTCATGTAAGCATTAATAATCAATATCGTGTACTACTATGCAACCACGCATATTACTGTACTTTTATCACTGAGTATTTCAATAGTTAACGGTAAAACTTTCACCGTTATTTTTATAAAAAGATATTTCTATCATTTTCTAACTCCGACAATAATTCTATTGTGGGGTCCACCAATGATTGTGCCGTCGTACGAACATTTCCTGTTAAAACGAATATTCTCCGATCAATCGAATATTTTATAACAACTTGCATACTTTGTAAAATTTATAAATATTACCCATAATTATAACATTATATCAAATCCACACCATAATATTCAAAAATATATTTTGAGAAAAATAATTCTTTATTTATGAAAGTTGGGGTCTTACAAACTCCCCTTCTTATGAAATTTCGTCCTCGAAATTGGAGTACGTACCTGGTATATTGAAGAGGTGAGGATACCTTGATTTCATTTCAGATTCTAACTCCCAGGTCATTTCCTCAACATCGTGGTTTCTCCACAAAACTTTGACTTGAGGTATAATCTGGGAGCGTAGAATATGTTCCTTCTTATCTAAGAATTTAACAAGTACCTCTTCATACATTATATCTTACGCTATTTCGTCCGGTTCTAACTTAATAATGTGGTTCAGGTCTTCCACATATTTATGTAACATAGATATGTGAAAAACCTTATGAACACGAGACATACTTGGCGGTAAGGCGAGTCTATAGGCCACAGTTCCTACTCACTCGAGAATTTTGAATGGACCAATGAATCGAGAATTGAACTTTCCTCTCTTTCCAAATCTCGTAACTCCTTTTCATGGAGTAACACGTAACAACACATGATCACCAAAATTGAATTCCACGTCCTTTCAATGAAGATCAGCATAACTCTTTTGTCGATCTTGTGAGGTTTTTATACGTTGGCGGATCATTTGAATCTTTTCCGTAATCATACGTACCAATTCTGGTCCCTTCAACATTGCTTCACCCACCTCGTCCCAGCATACTGGAGAACGACACTTGCGTCCATACAACGCCTCGAATGGAGTCATGTCAATACTTGCTTGATAACTGTTGTTGTAGGAGAATTTCACAAATGGCAAGAACTTGTCCCAACTTCCTTTGAAGTCAAGGACACTGAGTCTTAATAGATCTTCAAGAGTTTGAATAGTTCTCTCCGACTGCTCGTCCGTTTGAGGATGATATGCCAAACTAAATCATAAATCTGTGCTCATAGCTTTTTGCAAACTAACCCAAAATCGTGAAGTGAATCTTGGGTCTCGATCAGAAACTATGGATACTGGCATACCATGCAGTCTTACAATCTCATTTATGTAAATATGAGCAAGACGTTCAAGTGAATAAGTTTCTCGTATAGGTAAGAAATAAGCAGACTTGGTTAATCTATCAACAATAACCCAAATTACATCAATTCCTTGAGAAACCTTGGGAAGACCAGTAATGAAATCCATGGTAATGTGCTCCCACTTCTATTCTGGAATTTTAAGTTGTTGCAATTGACCTTTTGGCACTTGATGCTCCGTCTTGACTCGTTGACACGTTAAACACCTTGAGATAAACTCCGCGATCTCTCTTTTCATATTGCTCCACAAAAATGTATGTTGAAGATCAAGTTACATTTTGGTATTCCTAAGATGGATTGCAAACGATGTGTTGTGCGCCTCTATCATGATCTTATACTTTAAATCAGGGTCGTTAGGAACACAAAGTCTGGAGTTGACTCGAAGTATTCCTTCTTCATCGATTCTTACTTCCGGAATAGCACCTTCTTGAACTTTCTTCTTTATTCGCATCAGCTCCAGGTCTGTAGCTTGAGCAGTTTTAACTTTATCGATTAAAGTTGGTTCTACTCGTATATTTGACATCATTACGTGGGTCTCTGGAGTCCTTATCTCTATCTCCATCCTTTTTAAGTCATACAAAATGGGCCTTTGCGTTGACAATATCGCACTTGTACCCCCATATGATCTTCTACTCAATGCGTCAGCTACCACGTTCGCTTTTCAAGGATGGTATTGAATGGTATGATCATAATCTTTCAACATCTCGAGCCAACATCGTTGCCTCATGTTGAGTTCCTTTTAGGTGAAGAAATATTTGAGGCTTTTATGATCAGTATAGATCTCCACCTTCTCCCCATATAAGTAATGTCTCCAGATCTTTAGTGAGAAAATGACTGTTGCCAACTCTAGATCATGAGTAAGATAATTCCTCTCATATTCTTTGAGTTGTCATGAGGCATAGGCTATGACTTTTCCATGTTGCATGAGAACACATCTTAACCCTCTGCTTGAAGCATCGCTGTAGATGACAAATCCCTCCGAACTAGATCGTATTGTCAGGACAGGTGCTGAAATAAGTCTCATCTTGAGTTCTTGAAAACTCTTCTAACATTCTTCGCTCCAACCGAATTTTATATCTTTTCAAGTCTGCTGAGTTAATAGAGTAGCGATTCAAGAAAATCCTTTCACGAATCTCCGATAATAATCAGCTAAGCCCAAAAAGCTACGTACTTCGGTCACTGACTTAGGTTGCACCTAGACTTGGCAATTTAGGCCCAGGCCCGCAGGCCAGGCCAGGCCGCCCGTAGAAACATGGCCTATGGGCCGCAATATTTTTGCCCATGAAAGTGCGGGCCATTTTGGCCCGACCCGTGAAGGCCTGTCCTGTGGGTGGCCCGACCAGGCCCGTGGCCCGTGACTTCTTTTTTTTTAAAAAATAAAATGTTGCTACTTGTGGGTTGTGAGGCTTGAACACAAGACTTGTAAGTAAATAAATAAGAGTTCAAACCAACTGAGCTACAACTATTTGTTTCTAATGCAATCTTCAATATATTGTTTCTTTACTTTTGTTCAAATTTTACTATTCTTAAAAAGTAAAACCTAAATCGTGCCTAATTTATAATATTATCATCAATACAACTACGTCATTATCATCAATAAATCATGCCTAGTCATTATCATCAATACAACTACGTCAAAGAGATTATGTTTTGAATGAGGCATTGATGTTTTGATCTTTTAAAATGTTTGTGTATGCGTTTATTTAGTTCTTCAATATTGTCTGTTTATTAAATGCATGTTACCTGATATGACACATAAATACTAATTACTGGAATTACTAATTAATAATTTCTAATTACTAGAATTACTAGAATTACTGGAATTATTGATGTTTATAATAAATGTTTATTGATGTTCAAGACTTGAATTGTTTGAGATAATTATTGGAGTTAAATAGTGACATATCAATCTATTAATCTAGTCTCATTTTATGATTATAGGCTTTTTACTACGGATTATTACTAATATGATTAAATATGAATTTTTTTTTATAGAGAAGAAGAATATGATTTGTTAAGAACATGGGTATTGAGTAATTAAGATATGTTATTAATGTAGGTATTTAATTAATAATACTATTAAAAATTTAATTGATTGAGATATATAGTTAATGTAGTTAATTAATTAATCGTGTTTGCTTGTATTATTGTTTATTATTAATTATTTTATTATTTTTAATATTTATTATTATTACTATTTTTGGTGTAGCAAGATTTTGAAAAAAATAATAATAATAAAGGAAGAAGCCCGCGGCCCGGGCCCAACCCGGGCCACGGGCCTCGCAATTTCAGCCCACCAAAACCTAGGCCATTTTGGCCTGGACCGCTCTCGGCCCGGCCCGCCCTTTTGCCAGGTCTAGTTGCACCCAGCTTTGTATTGCTTTAATCTTTGCTGGGTCAACAGATATACCGTGATTTGATATCACGTGCCCAAGGAATGCTACTTCCTCAAGCCAGAACTCACATTTCTTCAACTTGGCATACAACTTATTTTCACGAAGCTTTGGAGTATCAGGCTCAATTGTTGCTCATGATCTTCACGAGTTTTGGATTATATGAGGATGTCATCAATAAAGATAACCACAAAGTGATCCAAATATTCCTTGAATACTCGGTTCATCATATCCATGAAGGCAGCAGGAGCATTAGTCAATCCAAAAGACATGACTAAGAATTTGTAATGCCCGTACCGAGTTCTGAAAGCAGTCTTCGGGATGTCATCGGTTTTAATCTTTAACTGATGATATCCGGAACGAAGATTGATCTTTGAAAAGAATTTTGTGCCTTACAACTGGTCAAACAGGTCAGCAATGCGTGGCAACGGGTATCTATTTTTTATGGTGACATGATTCAACTCCCGATAGTCAATACAAAGTCGAATACTTCCATCTTTCTTCTTTATGAATAAAATATGAGCACCCCAAGGAGACGTACTAGGACGAATGAAACTGATGTCTGACGATTCCTGCAGTTGGGTTTTGAACTCCTGAAGTTCAATAGGAGCAATTCGATATAGGGCTTTGGAAATTGGTTTTGTACCGGGTCCAAGGTCGATACAAAATTTCTGGGGGTAGGCTTGGAAGTTCTTCAGGGAATACGTCAGGAAATTTATTAACAATAAAAATATCAGTCAAATCTGACGTATTTTTATTTAAATCTGTGACATGGGCTAGGAAAGCTTTACATCCATTTTTTAATAAATGAATAGTTTTATGGCTTGATATGACAGTGATTGACTTTAGTGGTTTGGTTGCTTGAATTTGCATAATAGGTTGGTTAAGAATATGAAAGCTAACAACCTTACAAAAATAATCAATTTTTGCATAATGAGTAGTTAACCAATCAATCCCTAAAATTACATCAAATGCAAGTATTTTGAAAGAGATAAGATCGACAGGTAATGTGTGGTTGCCGATTTGAATCAAACAAGACTTATAAATAGTGGATGTAATGAAGGTTCCTCCCAATGGAGTTTCAACAAATAAGTCAAAGTCTAATTTCTTCGGAGTTAAATTTAAACATTGAGCGCAAATAGCAGAAATAAAAGAATGGATAGAACCGGTATCAAATAAAGTATAGACTTCACTAGAGTTTATGATTAGTTTACCCGTGATGATTTCGTTTGGATGCCTCACTCTTTGGGAGGTCACAACAAACGCTCTCCCTTGAACTATCGGCTTTGACTTGTCTGGGATGGCCTTTGGTGTCTCCATCCCAGCTGGACTTGACTTCACTGCACGACAAAATCGGGCTACCTGACCTTCTCTTCCAAAATTAGAACATGCTTTGGACTGTTGTGTACAGTTTGGACAGATGTGTCCCTCCCCTCTGCATTTGTAATATACGATCGGCGATCGTTCTCCTTCCTTAACAACCGGTGTTGGTGCTGACGTCTTTCCATCATTATTGAATCTCCTCTTCTTGAAATTTTCACTCCTATTATCTTGGCCATGATTACCACCGAAGTAGTTACCATTTCTGGTATGTTGATTCCCTCTACGTTTGTTGTCACCGCTTCGATGACTGCTACTACTGGTATTATTATCTTGCCGGCTGCTCTCTCTTGGTTGGGTTGACTCATTATTGCGCTCCAATAACTGAGCCATATTTACAACATATGAATACAAACATAGTTTGTGAGAAATGAGGTATTGACGTATTTTGGGTTTCAAACCTCGCAGGAACATTCATGGCATATGCTCCTTATTATCAACCAAATGGGATGCAAACCAGGACAACTCGACAAACTTAGCTTCGTACTGCGACACGGTCATATTTTTTTCCTCTAGCTTGATGAACTCTACCTCTTTCATGTGACGAATACTTTCGAGAAAGTACTTGTCGTTGAACAATTCTTGGAACTTCTTCCAAGACATCTTGAGTGCGGCAGGCTGAGTACGTTTTATAGATTCCCACCAATAATTTACCTCCCCTCGCAATATAAAGGTGACAAAGGGAACCTTTTGCTCTATGGAGCATCCCAAGACATTAAATATCTTGGTGAACTGCTTTATCCACGTCACTGCCTTAAGTGGTTCTAGCTTTCCCAAAAACTCCGTTGGTTCCAGCTCCTTGAACTGCTTAGCGGTGACCGTCCGAGAGTTGCCATTGTTTCCACCTACATTTTGAACAGAAGTCTCTCTTGCCTGATGTCGCACGAATTACAGAAAGCTCCTTAACATTCTATCGTTCATCATTTGGCCTGTGTTTTTGTGTACATGAGGATTATTGCCTTTCTGATGCACATTATCCTGGATAATGATCAACGATGACTCAACGGTCTCATGTGCTCCATTGCTTAACTCGACATTTTTTGATTCCATTTTCAAACACTGCCACAATACAAGGGTTAATTGACATGCCACATATTATCCCTATATTCTGACCAACTAATTAAATAACAAATAAACTTAGGTAGGTCATACTAGCGAAGGATTTTCCCATCTCTCCCCCCTAGTTCTAGCCTCACATCTCAGCTAGGGATCATATCCCTAGGCTTTGATACCAACTGTGATGCACCCCAAAATAGGTATACATCACCCATTCTGAGTCGCCAAATACATGATACAAAATACAAATACAAACTTAATTATACAACATGAGCTGAGAGTTTTTACATGAATATTGTCTTATAGACAATATCCAAACTCAAATTCAATCCTCCTTATATTTATTATCACATTATTTCATAAAATAGTGAGGACTACTACAGCTACCAACTCGAACCATCACTCCGTTCTCCAACTAGTCCCGGCTACATTCTCATTTCCTGAATAGAGCAATGAAAGAAAAAGGGTGAGCTCAACTAGCGCAGTAAGAAATATTATGACTAAGATAATGCAGAATAAATTATCGTTAGCCTTCAACAGTGTTAAACTAATAAACAACAAGTTTAACTGTAGCGAAACAAGCAATCCATTAGAAGAGTCAAGTAGAGCATGATATCTTCTATCTTTTATGATTTAAAAAGTTTATCATCACTTTTATCGCTGAGACTCAGCTTAATAAATAATCCACATCACTGAATTATTCATGCACTACGGGTTAAGGAAATTCATTAGTATCACGTCCACGAATTATCCATGCACTACGGGCCAAGGATATTCGTGTTATCACTAATGGTCATGATCATGCCAACAACTGTCCATCAATGCACTACGGTCAATGAGGACTTTTATTATTTATAACATTACAGGTCATGACTATACCGAATTATCCATGATCATAATCATACCAATCAACAGTCCATCTATGCACTACGGGCCAAAGATGACTTTCATCACAATATAAGCATGAGGATGATGACAATGATATAAGAATTCAATTAAATGAAAGCAAAAGATAAATTTTTAAAGATTTATGATTTAATTTATCCAGAATTCAATAATGTCTAAATTGTCAACATGATACTGCTTTGTGGAGTAAAATTCAAGAATAATATTGTATCAAAAATGATTTGGACGGAAAAGAAATTAATTTTTATCATGAATAGTACCCTGGGTGAATAGTACTTGAGTGAATAGTATCTCGTGAATAGTATTTCGGGAATAGTACCCCGTGAATAGTACTCCGGCATGAAAAAGTTAAAACTTATCAAGAATGTTTAGAATAATATTTCCATAAAAAGATACTGGATGAAGTGCAAATTTTAAGGATATTTTACTAATTTCATGGAGTATAGAAGCCAAAATTTAAGAAACTGAGTGTAAAATTCGGAATCTGAAACGAAATAATATTACTTACATACTACAGAGTATGAAAGAAAATATTATTTCTTACGAGTATTGAACAAAAATAATACCCCTTATCTTAAAAAGTAGAATATTCTAACTGGTATAGCAGAGATATTCTTGAAGAAAACTTTAACTATTTTCTACACTTAAAGCTTTCTAAAACTCGAAAGAAATATGCTCAATATTATAGAAAAAGAATTCTCTGATTCTGGTGTGATTTTTAATTCTAAACTACGCATCCTACTTATAGGAGAATGGAAGGGGCACTATTTGGACGCACAGTGAAAGAGAATTCACGAGCAAAAAAAATTTACGAGGATTCACGTGAATTTTTCTATGCAAACACTATGCGGACACTATGCAAATACTATGCATAATAAAATATATTAAATTCTATTTTTTATAAAAAAAAAATAACAAAACTTATTATAATATTTACACGTCACCATCACCAGTTCATCCACCATCACCCGTGATTTCTCATTTCCCCCCCCCCACCCACCTTTCATTTTCTTTATGTGGGCCCCACCTCAAGTGTGTGTGTGTGTGTGTGTGTGTGTATATATATATATATATATATATATATATATATATATATATATACTGAATAATTTTCTACCGATTATTTTTAAAAAATGGATAAATGGGGGTCCAAATAATAAGCAAAAATTACAACAAATACTTCATAAAAATACCCTCAATTTTTTAAACAACATTTATTTATCATTACTATAACTCGCAATATTAACAACCAGATCGTTCTTAGGAAAGAGGTGGCTTTCTGATATGGATTTCTCCCTATTGGCGTGCAATTAGATGACCAAACCCCTATCCTCGACAGAACATTCTAGACATTGTTAATTATGCAACAATAATAATATGAATAACTTGTCATCTCAATTATTGATTTAATAATATAAAATATTGTAACAATAATTGAATCAAATAACGTGATATACTATCCAGCAATTACTGTAGCAATAATTGAATAAAAATGAGTGACTTCTCACGTAAGCATCAATAATCAATACCGTGTGCTACTATCCAACCACACGTATTACTGTACTTTTATCACTGAGTATTTTAACAGTTAACGGTAAAACTTTCTTCGTTATTTTTATAAAAAGACATTTTTGTCGTTTTCTAACTCCGATAATAATTCTGTTATGGGGTCCACCAATGATTGTGTCGTCGTACGAACATTCTCTATTAAAACGAATATTCCCCGACCAATCGAATATTTTATAACAACTTGCATACTTTGTAAAATTTATAAATATTACCCACAATTATAACATTATATCAAATCCACACCATAATATTCAAAAATATATTTCGAGAAAAATTATTTTTTATTTATGAAAGTTGGGGTCTTATAGTCTTCTAGATAATATCCAAACTCAATGGAGTCCTCATTAGAATTATTATCACACTAGTTCACAGAATAGTGAGGACTACTAAAGTAACTATCTGGACCATCACTCTATTTCCCGACTAATCTCAACTACATTCTCATTTCCTGAAGAGAATAGTGAAAAAAAAGGGTGAGCTCAACTAGCCCAGTAAAAAATATTATGACTAAGATAATGCAGAATAAATTATCGTTAGCCTTCAACAGTATAACAACTGATAGAATACAATGAACAATAAGTTTTAGATCAACAACTGCAGCGGAACAAGTAATCCATTAGAAGAGTCAAGCAGAGCATGATATCTACTATCTTCTATGATTTAAAAGTTTATCATCAATTTTATAGTTGAGACTCAGCTTAATAAATAATCCACATCACTAAATTATCCATGCACTACGGGCTAAGGATATTCATTAGTATCACAATCACGAATTATCCATGCACTATGGGCCAAGGATATTCGTGTTTTCACCAACGGTCATGATCATTCCAAACAATAATTTATCTTTGCACCCTTGGTCGAAGAGAACGCATGGTTATGATCATACCAACATCTGTCCATCAATGCACTACGAGCCAATGAGGACTTTTACCACATCATTTGTAACATTACGGGTCATGATTATACCGAATAATCCCTAGTCATAATCATACCAATCAACAGTCCATCTATGCACTACGGCCAAAGATGACTTTCATCGCAATATAAGCATGAGGATGATGACAATGATATATGAATTCAGTTAAAAGAAAGCAAAAGATTAATTTTTAAAGATTTATAATTTAATTTATCCATAATTCAATAATGTCCAAATTGTCAACATGATACTACTTTGTGAAGTAAAATTCAAGAATAATATTGTATCAATATTAATTTGGACCGAAAAAAATTAATTTTTGTCATGAATAATACCCCAGGTGAATAGTACCTGAGTGAATAGTACCATGTGAATAGTATTTCAGGAATAGTACTTCATAAATAGTACTTTGTGAATAGTAATTCGTGAATAGTACTTTGTGAATATTAATTTATGAATAGCACCCCGTGAATAGTACTTTGTGAATAGTATCTTATTTATAAATAGTGCTCATGAATAGTACTATGTGAATAGTACCGTACGTATGAATAGTGCCATATATATAAATAGTACCCGTGAATAGTACTCCGGCATGAAAAGCTTAAAACTTAACAAGAATGTTCAAAAAAATATCCTTGTAAAACGATACTAGATGAAGCGCAAATTTCAAGGATATTCTACTAATTTCTGTGACGCCCCCAAATTCAGGTACTTGAAACCCGAACTCGGTGTTTCACGATACCATTTCTTTGAGCGAAATAATAACAATAATATAAATACCAAACCTAATTTACATATATCAGAGTCTAATCCCAGGTACGCTACCTTTAAACATTCATTACATGATAATTAATAAATATCATTGTCTTAAAAAAGTCTAACTATTACACAGAATATCATAAAACTTATTCGGTCAGCTTTCCTTTCCCTTTGTTCTTGGTAGAACCTTCAGGTTGATCATGTTTAGCTGAAAATATTTAAATTTAAAGCAAGAATGAGCATTTGATTGCCCAGCAAGTAATAGCAACAATAAATATTAGCTGAAAGGATTAAATGTTTTCTATGAATAACACTTCTACAACGAATCAATAGTTGTTAAGTAAGTTGAACCAACAATAACCACATATCAATTCTATATCAAATTTTTGAAACTACGTACTGACTATAAATGGAGAGCAGTCGACAGACTATGAACTTTGTTTTCAATTTTTGATAAGGTTTAACAGAACTTATAAGCACGGGGGGTGATCAGCCCGTTATGCCCTGTATTGATCAATACTACATGTTCGAACGATATTTTTGTCCAGCATATCAGCCTTAGGCGCATAAAAGTTTCCCTGTCCGGGATGTTCATACTTAGTCTAGAATCCGAACCAAAATAATTTGGTTGGATAACAATAATGTTCTATCATGTTCAACAATATTGTTAAATCTGTGTCTAGCTAGGTCAAATAGCTTAGACGGCTTTTAATTAATGTATACATATCGGAATTTAATAAGAATGTATCAATAAGTACAACAATTATCCAAGTGAGGACACTTGTATAACCAAATTTAGAAATTAACGAACATGATATATATCTTGATCTATAATAACAGAATTAAAGGACTGGTACAATAGATTATAACTTAATAACTTACATATATAGAATCATTGTATAAGTATATACAAGGTTAAAATATTTGAACAATGAAAAAGAATAGTTCAGATACTAGCTTACACATGTCCAGTGCATAAAGTAAATGCAAAGGTAAGATACTTGCATAATAAATAAGATTAGTTCGGATACTTGTCTGGTCTGCTGCTTACAGTACACAACTTAGTTTTATCTTTTACATAGCGACCTATCATTAATAAGATCATTCTGTCGATTAGAATAACATATCGTAACACGTAGTACTGCTATTTACAGTCAACACATAACCTAGTCACATTATCATATATGTATAATGTGACAACCCGAGAATTTAGAAAATTTTTAAAATTTTAATTAATTGATTTAAGGTTCAATATTAGAACCTAGACAGAAAATAAGTGTATGCGTTTGATATTTTTGAGAAGGAATTTTGAGAATTTCAAAATTTTGTGAAGGATTTAAGTGAATTATTTAGGATTAAGGAATAAGTGAATACGTTCTGTGTATAGGTGTACAGTTTGTGGTTAGGGGTCAAGGGTTGACTAGATAAATGATATCTGTAACGAACCCTAAGTATATATATTAAGAACATCAACGTTCAGTTAGAAAACCCTAGCGATTAACAAGAAACCCTAGAAACCGGTTCTGGAAATCCTAATTTCAGTCCCGGGTATTTGAAACCCTAATTCAGAAATTTAAAACCCTAATCTGGGAATTTCAAGGATAATTATAATGCTCAAGTGCTATTAATTATAATATTAATTAGGGTAAAGCTTAATTATTTAGCAAACCCAAATTTCAAATTTTTAAAACCCTAACTTTGGGATTTGAAATCCTAATTTATAATTAGGAAAAACCTAAGTGTTAATTTAATACTTTTAATGTTAATTAGGATATATTAATACTAATTTTCAAGATAAGTAATTAGAAAATCCTAATCTAATTACGAAATCTAATTTCTAATTTAGAAAAATTATTTTCTATTAGAAACCCTAATTCGTGGGTTGTAAACCCTAATAACCATTTTGACCCAAATTGCTTAATTAGCAATTTTAATTAGGAAATACTAATCCTAATTAGCAAGATTTAAATTATGATTATGAAATTTTAATATAATTAGAAAATTGTAATTATAATTTAGAAATATTAATTTTCTATTTTGAAAATTTAATTTGGAAATTCTAGATTTATTTTTTCTAAAACCCTAAGGTTTTCCAAACCCTAAACCCTAAGATTTCCAAATTCTAAACCCTAAGGGTTTGATCAAATGTCAAAAATGCCATTAAAATGGATAGCTAAATGACTTTTGTGCCCTTTTTATATTTTATTAAGTTGGTGTATAGGTGTTGACTTTAGCAGAAGTTGTTCACTAAAACCTAACCCTAGCCATGTGAATATATCTCATCCAAATCTGATCATTGGTGACACCTAGCAAAATGAGATACATTGAATCAAAATTTTATAAGATTTAAGTAAGTAAAATCACTTACTTTATTTAGCAAACTTGCCAAGCCTTGTCTCTCTCTATATTTCGAAATCTAGAGTGAGAAGGAGTGAGAAACCAAAACCATTATCATCTCCTAGCCATCCAACAACAGATCAAGGATCAAAAGTTTAAGAATCAAAGTTTTAAAGGTATAAACCCTAATCCTAGAAATCTTATGATTTGTTGTTAGATGTTGTAATTGATTGGTTAGATATGTGTAATAGGGTGTCTTTGGGTGATCTGGGTTGATAGATCAAGGATCTATAATATCTAGATGCTCGAAATTTAAGTTTTGAAAAATCTGGAAAAGTGGGAAAATATGGCCTGACAAGCTAATGTCAGTGGCCGTAGATCTCTTTCTGTTTTTGATTTGTCTTGTTTTAAGTTATATATTTGTAGTATGTTATGTGGGCTATTATCTGAAACTCGAATCAGGGTCATAGCATGTCTAGATCTTGAGTTATTGTTGGTCAAAACCCGTTGACCGTTGACGGAAAAATAAATTCTGGGCAGCCCAGAATTCCAGAAGCGTCTGACAACATGTTGATGGTCTCTGATCTTCCTTCTGTGAAGCAATCTGGCCATGTTTGTGTTATATAACTGCAGAATGACATTTAGGCTTCATGCTCATGCTTATAGAACTCACATATCATGAACATAATCATAGTAATTATGGGGCAAACCTGCGCTGACCACCGGCTTATGTAGAAATCTGGAAAACCCAGATTTCTTAAGAACAAGATTTCTGTCAGAACTTTGACCGTCTAGATCTCATTGAATTGTTGTTGTTATGTTGATCGGTTGTTATAGCATAGTACACTGACATACATATTACATACTTGAACTTTTATATCACATATACTGAGCCAAGAAAGCTTAGATTTAAGGGCTCAATTAAGGAACCTCAACTGTTCTTTAATTTCTGAAAAACCCAGGAATTGAAGAACAGTGTCTGACAAGTTTTGTGAAGCTTGAATCTCACTGTTGTGATGTGTTTTGTCCAGGAAACAAGTTGTTGAGTGTAGTACTACATTAGTATTACAATTCTAATCAAATTACAAGTCCAGAAACCTACTGACCAAAGATCTATCGATGGTCAAACATGGTCCCTCGGTTTCTGACATGAAGTTTTGGGCAGCTCAAGAACAGGCTCAAGAACACCTATAGCGATGGGTCTGTCGCTATAGGGCCCTTTAGCGACAGTTAATTTCGAAAATTAATTATTTTAATTAAATAAATAGATAAAAATGGTTTTTAATTATTAAAAATACAAAATAAATTCTGAAAAATTATTTTAAAGTCTGAAAAATAGTTTTTAATTATTTTGAGTATATTTCATAAATATTTAATATTTTTGGAATATAAATGGTATTTAATTATAATATTAAATAAATTATTTAAAAATGATTTTAATACATAAAAAAACATGAAAAATAATATTATGGTATAATAAAATATTTTAAGTTATTTTCAGTGACTTTTAATATTTTAGGATGAATTTCATTAATTAATCAATATTAATGATAATTAATTTATTTAATTAAAATATTAAATAAACTATGGAAAAATAGAATTAATGATTTATAAATCATATAAAAATGATTTAAGTGTTATAAAAATATTTTAAGTTATAAAATATAACTTTTGATATTTTATCGTGAAAATATTAATATTTTAATATTAATAGTAATTATCGGATAATGAATTTAACTGTTTAAAAATTATATAAATATGATTTTAAAGTATTAAAAATACTTTGTGATATTATAAAATATATTATAATATTATGATATGTATTTTATTAATATTTGATAATAAATAAATATTAATGATAAAAGAATTAAGTGGTATTTAAATACATTATTAATGATTAAAAATTCATGATAAATAGTAATAATTATTTAAAAATTATTATGAGACTTAGAAAATTATTTTAACTGATAATAAAATTATTTAAGTTAATTGTTAAGTGTTTAGGCAGAGTTTAATTGAACTTAGACTCGATAAAAGTCCGACTAGACCGCTATGATGTCAGATTTGTGTCGGGTTCAACTTAGACTGCAATAGTTTGACTTGATAACGAGTCATATGTGTGTTGTAGACTGATAGGGTTATGTGTTATGTGTTATGTGTTTAGGTTATTCTATGTATGTGTATATATATATATATATATATATATATATAATAGTATTATATTATGATGATATTATTCTAATATTGGAGATTTATATTATTAATATTAGGTCTCCGGATAAAGCGTTATAAATTGCGTAGCGGTAATCAACGGTTCAGGCAAGTTTTTTTTTACTTAACTCTACTTTGAGTTGTTGTAGAATTGTACTCTGTACATATTTCATGTATAAGTCAAGTATGAAAGGCTGATCACCTTCATTACCCTTTGGTCCAGATATATTTGTTCATGTTATATACTTGTTCAGTCAAAAGTTTGTTCCTGCTAGTTCACAATTATATTGTTAAATTATAGTCAGCTTATTATTCAGATTCTTTCAATCATGATATACCGTTAAATTATTGAACTTAAACTTGTTGGGCAATTTTTATGCTCACCCTTGCTATATCATGATTAACATTGCAGATTAAGACAAATGCATCGGATACAAGAAAAGGTTAAAGATAATCCCAGCTTAAAGTTAATGTGTGCAGTTAGATTTGTATAAGTATTGTATTTCAATGTTATGTGTTAAATAAGTTATGAATTGTGTAATAAGTTAAGGTTACTCGATTTTAGGGAATAGTGTGTTGAATATATTGTATAAACAATTTATGTTTATATCTTCCGCAAATAAGTAATAGTTATAGAATGATCAAACTGGATCCGCAGTGATTCGGAACCTCGGATTCGGAGCCCTCACAGTTGGTATCAAAGTTGTAGGTTATGAACCTTAGGTAGGAATACCTGAGACTAATAACCGCAGTGATTAGTATAAGTACTAACTCAAATAGAGTTAGTTGGTAATGTAAGATTCAAATACGAATCTCGGCGAGTTATAAGATACAGAGTTTCCTAACTCTGAAAAATAAAGTTGAACAGTAATGGTGAATAGATAGAGTCTAAAAGACTAAAAATATAGTGATAAGAGATCATAAAATAAAACGATCATAGAATAGAATTGAATCGTAATGTATACGATGAGATCACCCTGTGATCTGATAAGGTTATAGTATGGAGAAGGATCAAGCGAATGATTGAAAAGTTACAGCAAGATTGTTGGGTGTCAGTTGTACTATGAATTGGTACAGATTCAGAAAAAGATTATGAATACGGATTGAACAAAATTCGTATGGAGAAGGGAGTTAGGATAATTATTGGGATGTCTGTGTCGCGCTATTTGCTATATGCATTTTAAGAGGGTG
The DNA here is from genome assembly GCA_016801055.1 of Panax notoginseng. Classification (NCBI taxonomy): domain Eukaryota; kingdom Viridiplantae; phylum Streptophyta; class Magnoliopsida; order Apiales; family Araliaceae; genus Panax; species Panax notoginseng. Next base: position 64,816,560 of record CM029017.1, on the reverse strand, counting down.
ATTCCTTTCTCATGTGTAGAACAAATAGATAGGTTATAGGTAGAGAACATAAGGTTAAGTACGAGTTCTTGAAACTCATACTTATGTGACATTCTTGATTTATAGTTATATGAAACGTTTATGAACCCCTCAGCGAATGGACGCCAAAGGTCTGACTAGGACAAGTTCTTAAACTCATATGACCGTGGCAAGTAAATGAACTCATAAGTGTGGTTTGACGAACTGGGTATAGTAGTGCGTCTGAATGAAGTATTAAAGATTATAAGAACTGATAGACTGTGTAAGCAAATGATTATTAGTGAAGACATAAGTTTTTCAAAACTCCTAGCTATGCTAGACTTCAAAATTTTGACATCAAGCTAAATACGCACTAATTGCTTTTGAAAATATAAATATATATATATATATATATATATATATGTAGACTCGTAATCATTTTTGAAACGGTTTAAAGTATAGTTTATGCTACTTATTTCAGCTAGACGCAAATGATTTGAAATATCAAAATATCTTTTATTTATCACTCATGTACCATGTAACCTGGTGCAGAGATGATAAAAGTTGATAGAGTTATAAATACAGGAATACTTAGTGTGAATTCGATCTGAAAATCATTGTTCCACTATTGTATGATGTGTTAACAAAGTCACTCGATGACGGTATCCTCAAACAGACTGTTAATACAGTACGGCATCATGGCGTCATTTTCAAAAATATTTTCAATAAAATTTAATTTACCAACGGGGTTTGGCTACATTTAAATAATTCGATTGAATTGAATTATTGATATAAGTCTACGCTATTCGATTCAGCTAGACTAATATTATGAAAAACTCTATGAGTTCTTTGAAAAAAATTTCCCGAACTAAATTCTTTTGGTGCGGAATCCAATAACAAATTATTCCGACCAGCAGTACTTGATCAGTACAGGGCATATCAGACTAATCACCCTTTGTGTCTATAAGTTATGACGGTTTGCGGATGAATTTCCATAAAACCTTTGCGAAAATGACAGACAAATAGTTTATATGACTCCTCAGCAAAATTTAAAAATTTTTACTCTTGTGAGTGGTGTATTGGGTAGCATGTGATATTGTGTAGGTATGGTATATGGTGTATGGTGTAAGGTAAATTTTGGGGATGAAATTTTTAGTAGAAGGGGTGAATGTGACAACTCGAGAATTTAGAAAATTTTTTAAATTTTAATTAATTGATTTAAGGTTCAACATTAGAACCTAGACAGAAAATAAGTGTATGCATTTGATATTTTTTAGAAGGAATTTTGAGAATTTCAAAATTTTGTGAAGGATTTAAGTGAATTATTCAGGATTAAGGAATAAGTGAATATGTTCTGTGTATAGGTGTACAGTTTGTGGTTAAGGGTCAAGGGTTGACCAGATAAACGAAATCTGTAATAAACCCTAAGTATATATTAAGAACGTCAACGTTCAGTTAAAAAACCCTAGTGATTAACAAGAAACCCTAGAAACTGGTTTTGGAAACACTAATTTCAGTTCAGGGTATCCGAAACCCTAATTCAGAAATTTAAATCCCTAATCTGGGAACTTAAAGGATAATTATAATGCTCAAGTGCTATTAATTATAATATTAATTAGGGTAAAGCTTAATTATTTAGCAAACCCTAATTTCAAATTTTTAAAACCCTAACTTCGGGATTTGAAACCGTAATTTATAATTAGGGAAAATCTAAGTGTTAATTTAATACTTTTAATGTTAATTAGGATATATTAATACTAATTTTCAAGATAAGTAATTAGAAAACCCTAATCTAATTACGAAATCTAATTTCTAATTTAGAAAAATTATTTTCTATTAGAAACCCTAATTCGTGGGTTGTAAACCCTAATGACCATTTTGGCCCTAATTGCTTAATTAGAAATTTTAATTAGGAAATACTAATCCTAACTAGCAAGATTTAAATTATGATTATGAAATTTTAATATAATTAGAAAATTCTAATTATAATTTAGAAATATTAATTTTCTATTTTGAAAACTTAATTTGGAAATTCTAGATTTATTTTTTCTAAAACCCTAAGGTTTTCCAAACCCTAAACCCTAAGATTTCCAAATTCTAAACCCTAAGGGTTTGATCAAATGTCAAAAATGCCATTAAAATGGATAGCTAAATGACTTTTGTGCCTTTTTTATATTTTATTAAGTTGGTGTATACGTGTTGACTTTAGGAGAAGTTGTTCACCAAAACCTAACCCTAGCCATGTGAATATGTCTCAGCCAAATCTGATCATCGGTGACACCTAGCAAAATGAGATATATTGAATCAAAATTTTATAAGATTTAAGTAAGTAAAATCACTTACTTTATTTAGCAAACTTGCCAAGCCTTGTCTCTCTCTATATTTCGAAATCTAAAGTGAGAAGGAGTGAGAAACCAAAACCATTATCATCTCCTAGCCTTCCAAGAACAGATCAAGGATCAAAAGTTTAAGAATTAAAGTTTTAAAGGTATAAACCCTAATCCTAGAAATCTTATGATTTGTTGTTAGATGTTGTAATTGATTGGTTAGATATGTGTAATAGGGTGTCTTTGGGTGATCTGGGTTGATAGATCAAGGATCTATAACATCTAGATGCTCGAAATTTATATTTTGAAAAATCTGGAAAAGTGGGAAAGTATGGCCTGACAAGCTAATGTCAGTGGCCGTAGATCTCTTTCTGTTTTTGATTTGTCTTGTTTTAAGTTATATATTTTTAGTATGTTATGTGGGCTGTTATCTGAAACTCGAATCATGGTCATAGCATGTCTAGATCGTGAGTTATTGTTGGTCAAAACCCGTTGATCGTTCACGGAAAAATAAATTCTGGGCAGCCTAGAATTCCAGAAGTGTCTGACAACATGTTGATGGTATCTGATCTTCCTTTTGTGAAGCAATCTGGCCATGTTTGTGTTGTATAACTGTAGAATGATATTTAGGCTTCATGCTCATACTTATAGAACTCACATATCATGAACATAATCATAGTAATTATGGGTCAAACCTATGTTGACCACCAGCTTATGTAGAAATCTGGAAAACCCAGATTTCTTAAGAATAAGATTTCTGTCAAAACTTTGACCGTCTAGATCTCATTGAATTGTTGTTGTTATGTTGATCTGTTGTTATAGCATAGTACACTGACATACATATTACATACTTGAACCTTTATATCACATATACCGAGCCAAGAAAGCTTAGATTTAAGGGCTCAAATAAGGAACCTCAACTGTTCTTCATTTTCTGAAAAACCCAGGAATTGAAGAACAGTGTCTGACAAGTTTTGTGAAAGCTTGAATCTCACTGTTGTGATGTGTTTTGTCCAGGAAACAAGTTGTTGAGTGTTGTACTACATTAGTATTACAATTCTAATCAAATTACAAGTCCAGAAACCTACTGACCAAAGATCTATCGATGGTCAAACATGGTCCCTCGGTTTCAGACATGAAGTTTTGGGCAGCTCAAGAACAGGCTCAAGAACACCTATAGCGACGGGTCTGTCGCTATAGGGCCCTTTAGCGACAGTTAATTTCGAAAATTAATTATTTTAATTAAATAAATAGATAAAAATGGTTTTTAAATATTAAAAATACAAAATAAATTCTGAAAAATTATTTTAAAGTCTAAAAAATAGTTTTTAATTATTTTGAGTATATTTCATAAATATTTAATATTTTTGAAATATAAATGGTATTTAATTTATTTAATTATAATATTAAATAAATTATTTAAAAATAATTTTAATACATGAAAAATTATGAAAAATAATATTATAGTATAATAAAATATTTTAAGTTATTTTCATTGACTTTTAATATTTTAGGATAAATTTCATTAATTAATCAATATTAATGATACTTAATTTATTTAATAAATATATTAAATAAATTATGAAAAAATAGAATTAATGATTTATAAATCATCTAAAAATGATTTAAGTGTTATAAAAATATTTTAAGTTATAAAATATTAGTTTTGATATTTTGTCATAAAAATATTAATATATTAATATTAATAACAATTATCGGATAATGAATTTAATTGTTTAAAAATCATATAAATATAATTTTAAAGTATTAAAAATACTTTGTGATATTATAAAATATATTATAATATTATAACATGTATTTCATTAATATTTGATAATAAATAAATATTAATGATAAAAGAATTAAGTGGTATTTAAATACGTTATTAATGATTAAAAATTCATGATAAATTGTAATAATTATTTAAAAATTATTATGAGACTTAAAAAATTATTTTGACTAATAATAAAATTATTTAAGTTAATTGTTAAGTGTTTAGGCAGAGTTTAATTGAACTTAGACTCGATAAAAGTCTGACTAGACCGTCGAGATGTCAGATTTGTGTCGGGTTCAACTCAGACTACAATAGTTTGACTTGATAACGAGTCCTATGTGTGTTGTAGACTGATAGGGTTATGTGTTATGTGTTATGTGTTATGTGTTTATGTTATTCTATGTATATATATATATATATATATATATGGTAGTATTATATTGTGATGATATTATTCTAAAATTGGAGATCTATATTATTAATATTAGGTCTCTAGATAAAGCGTTATAAATTGCGTAGCGGTAATCAACGGTTCAGGCAAGTTTGTTTTTACTGAACTCTAGTTTGAGTTGTTGTAGAATTGTACTCTGTACATATTGCATGTATAAGTCAGGTATGAAAGGCTGATCACCTTCATTACCCTTCGGTTCAGATATATTTATTCATGTTATATACTTGTTCAGTCAAAAGTTTGTTTCTGCTAGTTCACAATTATATTGTTGAATTATAGCCAGCTTATTATTCATATTCTTTCAATCATGATATGTCGTTACATTATTGAACTTAAACTTACTGGGCAATTCTTATGCTCACCCTTGCTATATCATGATTAATATTGCAGATTAAGACAAATGTGTCGGATACAAGAAAATGTTAAAGATAGTTCCAGCTTAAAGTTAATGTGTGCAGTTAGATTTGTATAAGTATTGCATTTCAATGTTATGTGTTAAATAAGCTATGAATTGTGTAATAAGTTAAGGTTACTCGATTTTGGAGAATAGTGTGTTGAATGTATTGTATAAACAATTTATGTTTATATCTTCTGCAATTAAGTAATAGTTATAGAATGATCGAACCGGATCCGCAGTGATTCGAAACCTCGAATTCAGGGCCCTCACATATAACAGTCATTGGATCATAAACAAACACTTATACAGACAAACTATATAAGTCCAGATCAATTTTTGAATTATTTTGGTGTACCGGCGGCTTTATCGGGTAATTATCGAGTCTAAAATTCTATTCTGTAGTTCAATATTTGTTTAGATATTTTAAATATCAGTCATGTTATTTTTAAAATGTCTTATAATAATTTTTAAATAATTATTATATTTTATCATAAATTTTCAAACACTAGAATCATTATTAAATGATTTAAATATTGAATAATTCTATTATCATTAATATTTAATTAATATTAAATTATTAATGAAACCATTGCCAAAAATATTGAAGTTATTTATAATAACTCAGAATATTTTTAAAACATTAATATTACCCTTAAACGATTTTTAAAATATTTAAAATCATTTTTAAATAATTACTATTGATTTTTAAATACTAATGTATCATTTATCAAAATATTAAAATTCAATTATTATTACTTAAAATATTTTTAAATCATTTTTATCCCTTTTAAATGATTTATAAATCAATAAAATCATTTTTAAACTATTTATTTAATATTATTATTAAATAAATCTAATATCATTAATATTAAATTATTAATAAAAATTACCTTTAAATATTAAAAGATATATTTTATAACTTAAAATATTTTTAAACTATTTATTTTCATTTAAAATGATTTTTATAATATTAAAATTATTTTTAACTAATTTATTTAATATAATTATTAAATAAATATAATATCATTAATATTAAATAATTAATAAAATTTGTCTTAAAATATCAAAAGTTATATTCATAACTTAAAATATTTTGAAATACTTTATTTTCATTTAAAATAATTTTTAATGTGATAGAATCATTTTTAATCAATTTATTTAATACATTAATTAAATAAATTTAATATCATTATTTATCAAACAAATAATAATATTTATGAAAAATATGTCAAATTATTAAAAGTTAATTTTTATAACTTAAAATAATTTTTAAAACTAATTTTGGAATTTTTAAAAATTAATTACTATTTTTAAATAATTTTTGGAAAATAAACTAATTAAAATTAAATAAACTGTCATTATAGCCTTTAGCGACAAAAAGTGTAGCCTTTGGTGTTCTTGAGCACCAAGAACATTCATATGACAGTTTCAAGTTAGCTACTTTGACCCGCCATGATTCACTAACTAAGATGTTTATGGACAAGCTCGTGTAGTACTAGTGTAATACTACATGATCCAACAACAAACAAGCTCAAATAACATAACATGAGTGAGATCTAGGCTTGCAAAGTAGTTGTCAGAGTTGTTCTTCATTTTCTGGATTACCCAGAAATGAAGAACAGTTCGTGTAGCCATATTTGGGCTTCCACAACTTGCATTCCTTATGATATTTTTGTGATCTAATGCTTTCAGTGTGTAGCCAAAATGTAAGAGAACAGATCTAACACCATAAAATCATCATAACCACAACAAAATCACTATATTCGGTCCGGTCAAACCATGTCAGAAGACATGTTCATCAGTTTTTTGGGTTGCCCAGAAAATCGATTTTATGGTCGTTTTGCCTGGTTTGACCAACCACTACTTCCTTTCTGTTTAGCATTTAGGTTATTTAAAGGCATGAATTTGAAGTCCACATAACATACTACAATATGGATACAACATCATAACCAAATCATCAAACACATGAAAGATCTGTGGCCACAAATATCTTGTCAGAGCTTTTTGGGTAACAATCTAGGTTACCCAAATCGGTTTGGTCATGGTCGGTAAACCGACTTTGACCATTAATAACTTACAATATATACCAGATCTGACCCTAAATCAAGTCACAGAGTAATGCCCTTACAACATACTACAAATACAAACCTTTAAACAAACAAAAACATAAACAGACTGAGATCTATGGGGTCTGACATTCGGTTGTCAGACAACTTTTAAAAAAATTCCAGATTTTGAAAATTTTCAATTTTGTGAATATAAATGTTATGGATCTACTATATAGCAACCCAGATCACTTGTTTACACCTTGTACAACATATCTAAACATTCAAACATAACTTTTAACATATCTAAAGAGATCAAATTCTAGGTTAGGTTTATACCTCACTTTGAGCTATTTCTTGATTCTAAGCTTCTAATCTGATCTTGGTGTAATGAAGGCTTGAATGGGGACTGATCTACTACTATATTTCGTTAGTTTTAGAGAGATAAGGTGTGACGCCTCTAAAATAGGTATACATCACCCATTCTAAGTCGCCAAATACATGGTACAGAAACAAATACAACTTCATTAAAACACTTGTCGCGCAAAATACGACAACACAATACTGTGAGTTTAAATACAAATATTATCTTCTAGACAATATCCACACTCAAATAAGTCCTCATTACAATTATTGAAACATTGTTTTATAAAATAGTGAGGACTACTAACACAACTGACTAGAAACATCACTCCACACCCCGACTATTTCCCGCTATATTCTCGTCTCCTGAGAAAAATGGAACAAAAAGGAAAAGGTTGAGCTCAACTAGCCCAGTAAATAATGTTATGACTAAAATAATATACAACAGATTATCATTAGTCTTCAACATGGAAAAATCTGATAGAATATAATAGACAACAAGTTTTAGATCAACAACTGCAGTGAAAACAGCAATCCATTAGAAGAGTCAAGTAGACAATGAATTCTACCATCTTCTAAGATTTAAAAGCCCATCAACGATATTTTATCCCTGTAACAACAATCAATAATCATCTTTAATCAAATATTCATCTTTACACTACAGGCCAAAGATATTTATTTGTATCACCAGTCGGTCATGTTCATCTCAACACCTGCTCATCTTTGCACTACGGGCCAAAGATATTCATCAGTTAATCATTCATCTTTGCACTACAAGTCAAAGATATTCAATAATATCATCATTTAGGACTGAGGATGATGAAAAATATTTTAAAGAAAACGAATCCAGTAAGACAGAAGGACAAATATTAGGGATTCGTATAACAGTTTATCCAAGATCAATAATACTTCATAATAACCAATTGTGAAGCAGAATTCAAAAATAAAGATCAAAACATGGATACAATCAAAGATAGTAACCATAATAGACATCTTGGACAAAAAGGAAAAATGTTATTTTTCGGTGAATAGTGTCGTATTCGTGAATAGTGTTATATACGTGAATAGTATCGTATACGTGAATAGTAATCCCGACACAAAAAGTTCCAGATTTGATAAAAAGTTTAAACCAATATTTCGGCATAATGATATTGAACAAAATAATATCATTTAAGAAGAAAATAACATCCCTTACCTCAAGATAACAGTACTTCTGTTCGGAATATCGGTATATGGCTGAAGGAAACTTACACTGATAAATAAAAACTCACAAAGTATCTAAATACTCACAAAATACGCTCGATAATATAGAGAGAGAAAGAGAGAAAGCTTATGTTTCTGGTGTGATTTTGAATTCTAACTTAGCCCTCTATTTATAGGAAAATGTTAGCACGCCGAAGCAGACTTGACCTGCTACCTGATGGCTTTATCTGCTACTATTGCCACCCACCACATTTGAATAAAAATTCCAACACATTTCTCACCAACCAAAAGTGGGGTCCACTCAATTCTAGAATTTTCCACCTAAATTATTTATAAACCTAATTTCTGAATCAGTCACCTCTTAAAATTCATAACAAATTATACGTTAATTTTTAACTGTTCAAAATTTGTGGACATATACTCAACTTATATATGTATAATATATCCAAAAATCACAACGATCCAACGATCAGATTAAAAATTATAACTCGCGCAATATATCTCAAGAACAGTGATTTAATTTTTAATACCTACATTCCGACAAAAACACCTCAACATTAATTCCTTCACATAAAATAAATATATCCATCAATTATATCTAAATAAAATAAATATTTTCTTATCATATAAATTAATAATTAATTATTCCCAAATAATATTACAGAAACACAATTATGACAACTAGGCCGCTCCCAGGAAAGAGGGGGCTTTCCAATAAAGATTTCTCCTTACTGGCGCGCAATTAGATGACCAAACCTCTCCTTAGACAGAAATTTCTAGACATTACCAATAATGATATCTAATAATATAAATTATTGATCTGATAATAGAAAATACTGTGCAGCAACAATTATTGAAACAACAATAATATAAAATATTAACGCAGCAATTATTGAATCAATAAAATAAAATATTGAACAGTAACTACTGTAACAATTATTGAGTAGTGCCTTCTTACGTAAGGATCAATAATTCAAAAATACTGTGCAAAACCGTGTGCTACTGTGCAATCACGCGTATTACTATATTTTAACCACCGGGTATTCTAACAGTGTTAACAGTAACAACTACGTCGTTATTTATAAAAACTCAATTTTTGTCGTTTTCTTCATCCGACCGTTTTTCGTTATGGGGCCCACAAATGGCTACGCCGTCGTACGAATATTCCCCGACAGCAAGAATATTCCACGACCAAATGAATATTCCCCGATAAAATGAATATTTTATAACTACTTACTTATTTTGCAAAATTTGCACATTTCACCTATAACCAAAGCATTATATCAAATTAACATCTTATTATTCACAATAATATTTAGAGAAAATTGATTTTATTCATTAATAAGTTGGGATCTTACAACCTCCCCTCCTTATAAAATTTCGTCCTCGAAATTGAAGTACGTACCTTGTGTTTCGAAAAGGTGAGGATACCTCGCTTTCATTTCTGATTCCAACTCCCAGGTTATTTCTTCAATAGCATGGTTTCTCCATAAAACATTAACTTGTGGTATAACCTTGGTGCGTAGGACATGCTCTTTCCTATCCAAGATCTTAACAGGTACCTCCTCGTACGTTAAAACTTCGGCTATCTCGTCTGGTTCTAACTCAATTATATGGTTCGCGTCTTTAACATATTTACGAAGCATAGATATGTGAAAAATATTATGAACACGAGACATATTTGGAGGTAATGCGATTCTATAGGCCACATTTCCTATTCGGTCAAGAATCTCAAATGGACCAACAAATCGTGGATTGAGCTTTCCTGTCTTCCCAAATCTTGTAACTCCCTTCCATGGTGCAACAAGTAACAATACATTATCTCCAATATTAAATTTCACGTCCTTTCGATGAAGATCCGCATAACTCTTTTGTCGATCATGTGCCGTTTGTATACGTTGTCGAATCGTTTGGATCTTTTCTGTAGTTATGCGTACCAATTCTGGTCCCAACAATGTTGCTTCACCCACCTCATCCCAGCATACTGGTGAATGACACTTTCGTTCATACAAGGCTTCAAATGGAGCCATACCTATACTTGCCTGATAACTTTTGTTGTAGGAGAATTCCACCAATGGCAAGTGTTTATCCCAACTTCCTTTGAAATCTAGAACACAGAGTCTTAATAGATCTTCAAGAGTTTGAATAGTCCTCTCTGATTACCCGTCCGTTTGAGGATGGTATGCTGAACTGAATCGTAAATCCGTGCCCATAGCTTTCTGCAAGCTAACCCAAAATCGTGAAGTGAATCTTGGGTCACGATCCGAAACTATGGATACTGGCATGCCATGCAATCTCACAATCTCATTTACGTACATACGAGCAAGACGTTCAAGGGAGTAAGTCTCATGTATAATCAAAAAATGAGCAGAATTGATTAATCTATCAACAATAAACCAAATCGCATCTATGCCTTGAGAAACTTTGAAAAGACCTGTAACGAAATCTATGGTAATGTGTTCCCACTTCCATTTTGGGATCTCAAGTGGTTGCAATGGACCCTTTGGCACTTGATGCTCCGCCTTTACACGTTGACAAGTTAAACACCTTGAGATAAACTCTGCAATCTCTCTCTTCATATTGCTCCACCAAAATGTATGTCGAAGATCATGATACATTTTGGTACTTCCAGGATGGATTGCAAATGGTGTATTGTATGCCTCTATCATGATTCTATGCTTCAAGTTAGAATCGTTAGGAACGCAAAGTCTGGAGTTGACTCGAAGTATTCCTTCTTCATCGATTCTTACTTCTGGAAAATAGCACCTTCTTGCACTTTCTTCTTCATACGCATCAGCTCTATGTCCGTAGCTTGAGCAGCTATAACTTTATCGATTAAAGTCATTTCTACTCGTATATTTGATATCATCACGTGGGTACTTGGAGCCTTTACCTCTATCTCCATCCTTTGCTAGTCATACAAAATGGGCCTTTGTGTTGACAATATCGCACTCGTACCCGCATATGATCTTCTACTCAATGCGTCAGCTACCACGTTTGCTTTTTTAAGATGATATTGGATGGTATGGTCGTAATCTTTTAACAGCTCGAGCCAACGTCGTTGCCGCATGTTGAGTTCCTTTTGGGTGAAGAAATATTTGAGGCTTTTATGATTTGTATAGATCTCCACTTTCTCCCCATACAGGTAGTGTCTCCAAATATTCAACACGAAAACGACTGCTGCCAACTCCAAATCATGAGTAGGATAATTCCTCTCATATTCTTTGAGTTATCGCGAGGCATAGGCTATGACTTTTCCATGTTGCATGAGAACACATCCTAACCCTTTGCCTGAAGCATCGCTGTAGATAACAAATCCATCCGAACTAGATGGTATTGTCAGAACAGGTGCCGAAATGAGTCTCCTCTTGAGTTCTTGAAAATTCTTCTCACAATCATCGCTCCAATCGAATTTTGTATCCTTCCGAGTCAGCTGAGTTAACGGAGTAGCGATTCTAGAAAATCCTTCCATGAATCTCCGATAATAACCAGCTAAGCCCAGAAAGCTACGTACTTCGGTCACCGACTTCGGTTGCTCCCAACTTTGTATTGCTTCAATCTTCGTCGGGTCGACAGATACTCCGTGTTTTGACACCACGTGCCCAAGGAATGCTACTTCCTCAAGCCAGAACTCACATTTCTTTAGCTTGGCATATAGCTTGTTATCACTAAGCCTTTGTAGTACCAGCTTCAAATGGCGCTCATGATCTTCACGGCTTTTGGAATAGATGAGGATGTCATCAATAACGACAACAACGAACTGATCCAAATATTCTTTGAACACACGGTTGATCATATCCATGAAAGCAGCAGGATCATTAGTCAATCTAAACGACATGACTAAGAATTCATAATGCATGTACCGAGTTCTGAAAGCAGTCTTTGGAATATCCTCAGTTTTAATCTTCAGCCGATGATATCCAGAACGAAGATCGATCTTTGAAAAGAATTATGCTCCTTACAACTGGTCGAACAGGTTTTCAATACGAGGTAGCGGATACCTATTCTTGATGGTGACATGGTTCAATTCTCGATAGTCAATACAAAGTCGCATACTCTCATCTTTCTTCTTTACGAATAAAACAGGAGCACCCCAAAGAGACGTACTAGGACAAATGAAACCGATGTCTAACAAGTCCTGTAATTGGACTTTTAACTCCTGAAGTTTAATAAGAGCCATTCGATATGGGGTTTTAGAAATAGGCTTTGTACCGGGTTCAAGGTCAATAAAGAATTCAACTTCACTTTCTGGGGGTAGACCAGAAAGTTCTTCAGGAAATACGTCAGGAAATTCACTAACAACAGAAATATTATTCAAATTTGACGTGTTTTTGTTCAAGTTCATAACATGGGATAAGAAAGCTTGACATCCGTTTTTCAATAAACGAATGGCTTTATGGCTTGATATGACAGCAATTGATTTTAGTGGTTTGGTTGCTTGAATTCGCATAACAAGTTGGTTAGGAATATGAAAACTAACAACCTTACGAAAATAATCAATTTTGGCATGATGAGTAGTTAACCAATCAATTCCTAAAATCACATCAAAAGCAAGTATCTTTAAAGAGATAAGGTCAACAGGTAATGTGATTGTGTCAACTTAGATTAAGAAAGATTTATAAACTGTAGATGTAATAAAAGTTTCTCCTAACGGAGTCTCCACAGATAGGTCAAAGTCTAATTTCTTCGGAGTAAAGTTTAATCATTGAGCACAAGCAGGAGAGATAAAAGAATGGGTAGAACCGGTATCTAGTAAAGTATAAACTTCCTAAGAATTCAAGATTAGCTTACCCGTGATCACCTCGTTTGGGTTTCTAGCGTTTTGGCCAGTCACGATAAACGCTCTTCCAGGAACCGCTGATTTTGACTTATCCGGGACAGCTTTTGGATTCACCATCTCCACTGAACTTGGTTTTGCTATAGAACACTCTCGAGCTATATGACCCTCCTTTCCACAGTTATAACATACCTTGGATTGTTGTGGGCATTTTGGGCTGATATGTCCCTCTTTCCCGTATTTGTAACATACGACCGGTGGTCGTTCTCCTCACCTAGAAACAGTTGATGTTTGTGCTGACGTCTTCACGTTATCATTGTTGTACCTTCTCTTCTTAAAATCTCCTCCCGACTCGCTTCTTCTATTTTCACGGCCACGATTACCACCAGAGTGATTACCGCTTTTATTCGAATGTTTTCCTCCCTGGTGGTTTTCATTGGTCCGATGACCGCTGCCACCGGTATTACCTTGGTTGTGTTCCCTCGGTTGAACATACTCATTATCTCGCTCTAATAATTGAGCCATATTTACAACATCTGAATATAAAGAAAATTTATAAGAGATAAGATATTCCCGAATCTCGGATTTTAAACCTCTCAGAAACATCCTTGTCATTTGCTCCTCATTTTCGACCAAATGAGGTGCAAACCTGGATAACTCTGCAAACTTCGCCTCGTACTGGGACACCGTCATGTTATTTTGTTCCAGTCTAATAAACTCTACCTCCTTCATATGACGAATACTTTCAAGAAAGTACTTGTCATTAAACAGTTTTTGAAACGTTTCCCGGGACATGTTGAGTGCGTCAGGCTGGGTATGCTTCACAGACTCCCACCAATAATCTGCCTCACCGAGGAACATAAAGGTGGCGAATGGAACCTTCTGTTCCTCCGTGCATCCTAAGACATTGAATATCTTGGTAATTTTCTTGACCCACGTTTCCGCCTTGATCGGATCCGGCTTTCTCTGAAAGTCTGGTGGTCCCAACTCTTTGAACTGCTTGGTCGTGACAAATAGCGTGTTGTTATCATTTCCACCCGTATTCTGCACACGAGACTCCCTCGTCTGATTTTGCATGAACTACAAAAAGCTTCTAAACATTCCATCATTCATCGTTTGCTCGGTAACGTTGTTTACAGGAGGAATATTTCCAGCCTGTTGCACATTCTCCTAATTGGTAACTAAAGGTGTTTTCACGGTCTCATACACTCCATTGTTAACATTCTCAGCAGCCATTCCTAAATACTGCCATAAAATAAGGGTTAATTAAACAAATTAACATATCACATAATATCCCTATATTATGACCACCCAACAAATAAGCTTAGGTAGGACATACTAGCGAAGGATTTACTCGTCTCTCCCCTCCTAGTTTTATTCCCCGATCTCCGCTAGAGACCATATCCCTAAGCTTTGATACCAACTGTGACGCCCCCAAAATAGGTATACATCACCCATTCTAAGTCGCCAAATACATAGTACAAAAATAAATACAACTTCATTAAAACACTTGTCGCGTAAAATACGACAACACAATACTGTGAGTTTAAATACAAATATTGTCTTCTAGACAATATCCACACTCAAATAAGTCCTCATTACAATTATTAAAATATTATTTTATAAAATAGTGAGGACTATTAACACAACTGACTAGAAACATCACTCCACACCTTGACTAGTTCCCACTATATTCTCGCCTCCTGAGAAAAATGGAACAAAAAGAAAAAGGGTGAGCTCAGCTAGCCCAGTAAAGAATGTTATGACTAAGATAATATACAACAGATTATCATTAGTCTTCAACGGGGAAAAATCTGATAGAATATAATAGACAACAAGTTTTAGATCACCAACTACAGCAGAAACAACAATCCATTAGAAGAGTCAAGTAGAGAATGAATTCTACTATCTTCTAAGATTTAAAAGCCCTTCAACGATATTTTATCCCTGTAACAACAATCAATAACCATCTTTAATCAAATATTCATCTTTGCACTACAAGCCAAAGATATTCATTTGTATCACCAGTCGGTCATGTTTATCTTAACACCTGTTCATCTTTGCACTACGGGCCAAAGATATTCATCAGTTAATCATTCATCTTTGCACTACAGGCCAAAGATATTCAGTAATATTATCATTTAGGACTGAGGAAGATGAAAAATATTTTAAAGAAAACGAATCCAGTGAGAAAGAATGACAAATATTAGGGATTCGTATAACAATTTACCCAAGATCAATAATACTTCATAATAACCAATTATGAAGCAGAATTCAAAAATAAAGATCAAAACATGGATACAATCAAAGATAGTAACCATAATAGACATCTTGGACAAAAAGAAAAAATTTTATTTTTCGGTGAATAATGTCGTATTCGTGAATAGTGTTGTATACATGAATAGTGTCGTATACGTGAATAGTAACCCCGACACAAAAAGTTTTAGATTTGATAAAAAATTCAAACCAATACTTCGGCATAATGATATTGAAAAAAATAATATCATTTAAGAAAAAAATAACATCCCTTACCTCAGGATAACAGTACTTCTGTTCGGAATATCGGTATATGGCTGAAGGAAACTTGCACTAATAAATAAAAACTCACAAAGTATCTAAATACTCACAAAATATGCTCGATAATATAGAGAGAGAAAGAGAGAAAGCTTATGTTTCTGGTGTGATTTTGAATTCTAACTTAGCCCTCTATTTATAGGAAAATGTTAACACGCCGAAGCAGACTTGACCTGCTACCTAATAGCTTTACCTGCTACTATTGCCACCCACCACATTTGAATAAAAATTCCAACACATTTCTCACCAACCAAAAGTGGGGCCCACTCAATTCTTGAATTTTCCACCAAAATCATTTATAAACCTAATTTTTGAATTAGTCACCTCTTAAAATTCATAACAAATTATACGTTAATTTTTAACGGTTCAAAATTTGTGGACATATACTCAACTTATATATGTATAACATATCCAAAATCACAACGATCCAACGGTCAGATTAAAAATTATAACTCACGCAATATATCTCAAGAACATTGATTTAATTTTTAATACCTCCATTCTGACAAAAACACCTCAACATTAATTCCTTCACATAAAATAAATATATCCATCAATTATATCCAAATAAAATAAATATTTTCTTATCATATAAATCAACAATTAATTATTCACAAATAATATTACAGAATCACAATTATGACAACCAGGTCGTTCCCAAGAAAGAGGGGGGCTTTCCCGATAAGGATTTCTCCTTATTGGCGCGCAATTAAATGATCAAACCTCTTCTTAGACAGAACTTTTTAGACATTGACAATAATACTATCTAATAATATTATTCAAATAATATAAATTATTGATCTGATAATGAAAAATACTGTGCAGCAACAATTATTGAAACAACAATAATATAAAATATCAACGCAGCAATTATTGAATCAATAAAATAAAATATTGAACAGTAACTATTGTAACAATTATTGAGTAATGCCTTCTTACGTAAGGATCAATAATTCAAAAATACTGTGTAAAACCGTGTGCTACTGTGCAACCACGCGTATTACTGTATTTTAACCACCGGGTATTCCAATAGTGTTATCGGTAACAACTACGCCGTTATTTATAAAAACTTATTTTTTGTCATTTTTGTCATCCGACCATTTTTTGTTATGGGGCCCACAAATGGCTACGTTGTCGTACGAATATTCTCCGACAGCAAGAATATTCCACGACCAAACAAATATTCCCCGATAAAATGAATATTTTATAACCACTTGCTTATTTTGTAAAATTTACACATTTCACCCATAACCAAAGCATTATATCAAATTAATACCTTATTATTCACAATAATATTTAGAAAAAATTTGATTTTATTCATTAATAAGTTGGGGTCTTACAGAAGGTCTAGGTTGAGTGTTGGTGAATAAATGACTAATTTTTGTGAATTTTCTCTCTCTTAATCTATTTATAATATGTATGTAATGTGTATGGCTAAAATTTTTAGCTGATATATGTTATATTTAGTCACATGGAGAATCTAATTTGGTCACCAACTACAATATATGGCAAGATCCACAAGCAACTTACAATAATGCAAAGAAGGGTAATTTGGTCTTTTAACTTTTAATGTTAATGGCACATTAGTCATTTGTCTAACCCTTAGGGTTTAACCCTTAGGGTATAACCCTAAGGTAAAAAAATAGATTTTCTAGGACTTGATTAGGTTTAAAATGGAAATTTAAAGTTTCTAAAATAGAAATTAGGGTTTCCTTAATCATGCTTAGTTTTCTAATTACTTAAACTTACATAATAAGTTTTAGATATACTAATTATAGTTAGCTTTCCAATTTCACGAATAGGGTGTCAAATTTGACAATTAGGGATAACAATTAATAATTAGGGTTTCTAGTAATTAGGTCCTAAATAATAATTAGGGTTTCCCTCATTAACTTTAAATTCTATAATACGCGGCATAAATCATATAACACAATCACTACACAGTCTTGAACTCCTATTTGAGTTTTAAAATAGGGTTTAACAAATTAATGTTAGGGTTTTGACACGATACACCATAATTGACCAACCATTATCGGTATATATATACAGTACATATCTATAGCACTGAAATATAATTAATATTATATTATTATTCTCATTCCTTATTCAAAATCCAAAATTAGGGTTTTGAATCCATATTCGACTTAACATTCATATACATACCATTATTAATTAAGTTAAAATAATTAACATAACTAATATAAATAAATTCATATAATAAAATAGTTATTGTAATAATTCTAATAATCATATCATATATTAAATAATATAATGTTCATATTTTCATGGAAAATAAATAATAACAATATTTGTAATACAAAATTAATTTAATTATAATAATAAAATTTATAAGGATCAATAATTCCTTTAAAAAATGTTATTTGCAAATATTCATGTAATAAATATATATTTTTTATCCCATATATATATCCAGTTTACCTTGCACATATTCCCACCTTTGTTATAAAAAAAAATTTATACGCAAAGAATTTTATTTAATTATATCAAAAATATTGGGTTATTACATTCACCCTCCCTTATAAGGATTCCGTCCCCGGAATCACCGTTTCAAAACTTAGACACACTAGGGTAAATAACATACGCATTCATTACAAGTAGATCTCGATCAAATTCAATCGAACTAATCTTTAACTATTCAACATAAATCTTGTCTATCTGATTATACGGAAATTTGATTTCTAAAAGAACTAAAATTTCTCCTTCAAAATTTTTTTATAAAATAATTTACTATATATAAGAAAATCATATATAAGAAAATAAAATTTATTTAAATAATATCTGGAGTTCCATAACCAGCTGCCACGGTATCCTGAACGGTCATGTTGAAGACTCTTGCGGTTGACTTTGTTGGTTTGCTTGTTGAGGTCAGTCCAGTTATCTCTAGAGTCCCGCTGCCTTTCCCAGTAGTCACACTCCCTGCTTCCATTCTCCTTTTTGGACAGTCTTTCACCTTATGCTCCGTTGATCCGCACAGAAAATATCCACTATTCATTCTTGGATTGGGGCAGTTAAGAGAGATATGTCCCTCCTGCCCACACTTATAACAAACAAATTTTCCTTTCAAACACTCCCTTGAGTGATTCTTTTCACAGTTCCCACACTGAACCACCTGCTTCTTCACACCTTCCTTCTTCACCTGGATATTTCCAAAATTATTCCCCTTCCTCTTTCCAGTTCCACTCCTACTTCCACTATTAGTTTCCACCTTCACAGCTCCCTTGACTTTGCCCTTATTCTTTTTCTCCTTGTTGTAAAGGCTCATAGCCTCACTCCCCTCTTCGGCTATGATAGCCTTTTCCAAGAGTGATGTGAATGTAGAGATCTGCAATACTGCCACCTTGTTGTAGAGCCAGAGTTTTAATCACAGCTCGAACCTTCTTGCCTTCCTAGCCTCCGTATCAAGTTGATGCGGAGCGAACCTAGCTAATTCATTGAACTTTGTGGCATACTCTGACACCGTCATATTGTCCTGCTTTAACTCCAAAAATGTTACCTCCATCCTCGCCTACATACTTGCTGAGAGATAGTATTCAAAAAACAATATCTTAAACCTAGCCCATGTAACTATACCTTCTCTTGCCCTAGTTTGATTTGCCTCCCACCAAAAGTTCGCCTCCCCTTTCATCATATAAGTGGCAAAAGCTATCGTTTGCTCCTCATCAACCCTAGCAATCACGAACGCCTTCACTATTTCCTTAACCCAAGTTTAGGCTTCTATAGGGTTAGTTGTCCCTCTAAATTCTGGCGGTCCAACTGCTTTGAAGTTTTTGAAGTTTGCCAAGTGATTGTCTGGATGATTCCCTGCGACTGGCATTCCAGTCTACATGGCTTAAGCTACCATGTTTATGAAGTTTTGCATCGGGTCTGGTTATTGTCCTCCAGAGTTGTTGACAGATTCTTTTGCCCTTTGATTTCGAGTTCGACGTCTTGGCGGCATTATCTGATTAAATAAAACCATAAATTATTCTTTATTAACTTACATTCTAAACTTTATTGTATAAGTTTAACATATAACACGAAGTTTTATACAAAACTTATTTTATTAATCAAACATAGATTCATATTCATTCAACTAAGTTATAGTACTTTACATAACACAACACATACTGTTATCCCTTTGTGACAACAAAAGTCGGGATTTACTATTATAACTTATACAAAAGTTGAGAATATTACATTACACAAACATACTTATCATAGAACACACATATATTTAAACAGTACTTATACTACTTATTCACTATGCCTTTTTCTTGATCTTGGACAACTTTTCGCCTGATGACCTTCTATCCCACAAATAAACAGACACCTTGCTTTAGATTGGGACAATGAGGAGAGAAATGTCCCTCATGTTCACAATTGTAGCAAACACTTTCCCCTTTTCTGCATAAGCCTTCATGTTTCTTGTTACAGTTTGTACACTTTTCTATTTTGTTAGAGTTCTGTTGGTTGTTATCAGGATTTCCTATATCGCGGACTTTCATTTTTATTTTCCCCTTATTGCTCGGAGCTGCACCCGATTTGTTGCTTTTGGCTCCCATTTGATCAATTTAGATTTTAAGCTTATCTTGTTCTTCTATTGTTTCTATTAATGCCTTTCGCAATTGACTATTTAATAGATTTTCTATTTACCATAGCTTTTTCCAGAGAAGAAACCTTGTTCCTCAAATTCTGCACCTTTATTGATGCTTGATCAGCTTCAACTTTAGTATTCGAATCACTATCTGTCAATACTACTATTTTCGGATCTGATACTACACTTTTCACAATAACCAACTCATCAGGGTTTCTTGCACTGTGAGCCTCTATTTTAGCTATTGGCTTTGATATTGGCTCCTTCTTTACGATTTGAGGGTATCCTAATTCTTTTCCACCTGACATCTACACGCATAAATTATCCTGATTAGCATATTGTATATACACACAACAAATAATAGTTTTATATAAATTATCTTTTATTTTGGTTGACGATGAATTTATCTAATTCATCTCCTTTTAAACTCTATATGAGGTATTTATATTTTTAACGTTTCCCTCTGTTCTAAAGTTATAGCCTAAGGTCTATCCCACCTAAGATTTCTAACCCTAAAGCTCTGATACCAACCTGTGACGCCCCCAAATTCAGGTACTTGAAACCTGAACTCGGTGCCTCACGATACCATTCCTTTGAGCAGAATAATAATAATAATAATATAAACATTAAACTAAATTTATATACATCAAAGTCTAATCCCAGGTATGCGACCTTTAAAAATTCATTACATGATAATTAATAGATATCATTGTCTTAATAAGGTATAAATATTACATAAGAAAATATAAACTTATTCGGTTAGCTTTCCTTTCCCTTTGTTCTTGGCAGAGCCTTCTGGTTGATCACACATAACTGAAAATATTTAAATTAAGCAAGAATGAGCATTTGAGTGCCTAGCAAGTAATAACAAACAATAAACATTAGCTGAATGGATTAAATATTTTCTTTGAATGACACTTCTATAACGAATCAACAATTGTGATGTAAGCTAAACCCATAATAAGAACATATCAATTCTATATCAAATTTTTGAAACTACGTATTGACTATAATTGGAGAGCAGTCGACAGACTATAAACTTTGTTTTTAATTTTCAAAAAGGTATACATAACTTCATCTGCAAACCGTCATAACTTACAGGCATGGGGGGTGATCAGCCCGTTATGCCGTGTATTGATGAATACTACATGCCATAACGATAATTTCGTTCATCTGATCCGCCTTAGGCGCACAAAAGTTTCCCATGTTCGAGAAGTTCATACTTAGTATGGAATCCAAACTAAAACAATTTGATTGGATATCAATAAGGTTCTATCATGTTCAACGATATTTTTAAATCTGTGTCAAGCTAGGTCAAATAGCTTAGACGAGGTTTGATTAAGAGTTCATACTGGAAACCAACAAGTATGCATCAATACGTGATTAAATACAATGAATATCCAAGTAAGGACACTTGTATGACCATACTTAGAAATTAACGAACAGAATAAATATCTAGATTATACAATAACAGAATTAAAGAACTTGTACAATAGATTATAATTTAATAACTTACTTATACAGAATCATTGCATAAGTATATACAAGGTTAAGGTATTTGAACAATGAAAAAGAATAGTTCAGATATTAGCTTACACATGTCCATTGCATAAAGTAAATACAAAGGTAAGATACTTGCCTGGTCTGCTGCTTACAGTTACACAACTTAGTTTTATCTTTTATACCGAGACCTATCATTATTAAGATTATTCTATCGATTAGAATAACATATCATAACATATAGTACTGCTATTTGCAGTTAGCACATAACATAATTACACTGTCACAGATGTTTAGCAGTCATTGGATCACAAACAAACGCTTATTTAGTCAAACTATCTAAGTCCAGATCAATTTCTGAAACATTTCGGTGTATCGGCGGATTTATTGGGAAATTATCGAGTCTAAAACTGTATTCTATAGTTCAATATTCGTTTAGATAATTTAAATATCAGTCATATTATTTTTCCATGACTTATAATAATTTTTAAACAATTATAATAATTTTTCATGATTTTTCAAACACTGGAATCATTATAAAATAATTTAAATATTAAATAATTCAATTATTATTAATATTTAATTAAATTTAAATTACTAATGAAACCATTGCCAAAATATTAAAGTTATTTATAATAACTCAAAATATTTTTAAAACATTTTTATTACCCTTAAATGATTTTTAAAATATTTAAAATTATTTTAAATAATTTCCATTAATATTTAAATATTAATGTACTATTTATCAAAATATTAAAAGTCATTTATTATAACTTAAAAATATTTTTAAACAATTTATATCCTTTTTAAATGATTTTTAAATTAATAAAACTATTTTTAAACTATTTATTTAATATAATTATTATATAAATTTAATATCATTAATATTAAATTATTAATGAAATATATCTTAAAATATTAAAAGTTATATTTTATAACTTAAAATATTTTTAAATACTTTATTTTAATTTAAAATAATTTTTATAATATTAAAATTATTTTTAAACTAATTCATTTAATATAATTATGAAATAAATCTAATATCATTAATATTAAATAATTAATGAAATTTACCTTAAAATATTAAAAGTTATATTTCATAACTTAAAATATTTTTAAATACCTTATTATCATTTAAAATGATTTTTAATATAATAAAACTATTTTTAATTAATTTATTAAATATATTTTTTAAATAAATTAAATATCAATAATATTTAAATAAATACTAATATTTATGGAAAATATTCTAAATTATTAAAAGTTAATTTTTATGCCTTAAAATAATTTTTAAAATTATTTTTGTAATTTTTAGAAATTAATTTCTATTTTAAATAATTTTTGAAAAATAAATTAATTAATATTAAAAAGTCTGTCGCTATAGCCTTTAGCGACAGAAAGTGTAGTCTTAGGTGTTCTTGAGCACCAAGAACATTCAAATTACAGTTTCGAGTTAGCTAGTTTTACCATGAATAATGGGCTATCTATTGATCACAACTTGTAATACTAATGTAACACTACAATTATCATGCAAGTTCTGGACCATAACATAACACATGAGCAAGATATAATGCCTAGAACAAGCTGTCAGAGTTGTTCTTCATTTTCTGGGTTACCTAGAAATGAAGAACAGTTTGACTGCTCTACTTTGGGCTTCCACAACTTGTGCTCCTTGTGTTCTTTTTGTGATCTAAAGGTTTTAGTGTGTAGCCAGAATGCAAATGTGTAGATCTATTACATAAAATCACTATAACAATAACAGAGCAAGCAAATCTATGCCGGTCAAAGCATGTCAGAAACCGTGTTCATAAGTCTTCTGGGTTACCCAGAAAACTGTTTTTGTGTTCAATCATGCTACTTTAACCGGCCACTACATCACATATATATGTTATTTAGATTATCTAAAGGCTTTAAACTGTAGTCCATATATCATATTACGGCCTTATTACAAGAACAAGAACAAAACAACTAACACCTGTAAGATCGATCTAAAAGCATGAACATACTGTCAGACAGTTCTGGGCAAGTTCTAGGTTCCCCAGAACTTGTTCAGCCATGGTCAGTCAATGGGGTTTGACCACCCATATCTTGCAATCTGTTCATACTCTGACCTTGATTCAAGTTCCAGAATACAGATCTCATAGCATACTACAACTTCAAACATTTAAAACACCAAAAAAATAAACAACAAGAGATCTAGGAGACCTGACATTCGTTGTCAGACATCATTTTAAGATTTTTCTATATTTTGAAAATCATCAAATCCGAGCCCATAGATGTTATGGATCTAACATCTAGCAACCCAGATCATCTATTTACACTATAAACAACAAGTTTTAACACAAAATCATAACATCTAACATACCTACAAGGATCAGATTCTAAATTAGGGTTTATACCTCTCTTTACTAAATCTTGATTCTTAGCTTCTGATCAGTTATGAGTGATAGTGGGGCTTGCTTTTGGGACTAATTTACTATAATATTTCGTAGGTTAGAGAGAGGGTCTTGGATGAGTGTTGGTGAATAAATGAGAAAAATAATGAACCTTTCTCTCTCTTGATCTATATATATAACTTGTATGCAATGAATTTGGCTGGTGAATTGGCTGATATATAGGTTTTGTAGTCACATGGCTAGGTTAGGGTTGCTCAACCACTAAAGTTTTGGTAAGTTTGATAAGTTAGCTACAATAATGTAATAAGGGCAAAATAGTCTTTTGGTTTTTAATTTTAATGGCCATTTGGTAACTTGGCAAACTCTTAGGGTTTGACCCGTAGGGTTTAACCCTTAGGATTTAATCCTAAGGTAAAAAAAATGGTTTCTAGGATTTTTCAAATTAGGTTAAAATGAAAATTATAGTTTCTAAAATTCCAAATTAGGGTTTCTTAATTAACGTAGGTTATCTAATTACATTAGACTTGAACATTAGGGTTTAAGGTCCACTAATTAGCATTAAGCTTTATAATTTAGCGATTAGGGTTTTATTTTAGCAGTTAGAATTTTTAGTCATTAGGGTTTCTAATAATTAGGGTTCCTAATAAATAATTAGGGTTTCCTAATTTAGATTATGATTCTAATACTTGTTATTCATCACATTAACACAATTTTTGATCGATCTTAAACTCCGGTTTGAGTTTCAAATTAGGGTTTATCTAAGTAATCCTAGGATTTGACATGATACACCATAATTGACCAACCATTATTGATCTACACATACAGTACATATTTATAGCACTTAAATATAGTTAATATAATATTATTATTCTAATTCCTTAATCAAAATCCAGAATTAGGGTTTGGATTCCATATCTGATTTATCTTGCATATATAGCATTATTAATTAAGTTAAAATAATTAACTTAATTAATCTAAAATAAATTTATATAATAAAATAATTATTATAATAATTCTATAATTATTTCATATATTATTTAAATAATATATAAACATATTTTCATGGAAAATAAATACTAAATATATTTTTACTACCAAATTAATTTATTATAAAATTTTAATTAATAATGATCAATAATTCTTAAAAAATATATTTGTAATTATTCATGTAATAAATAATTTTTTTATTTTATCACATAAATACATATGCTTACCTTGCACATATTTCCGCCTTTGATTCTAAAAAAAGTTTATACGTAAAATTTCTTATTTAATTATATAGAAAATTTTTGGTTATTAGATTCACCCTCCTTATAAGGATTCTGTCCCCGGAATCACCGTTTTAAAATCTATACACACTAAGGTAAATAACATACGCTTTCATTTCAAGTAGATCTTGATCAGATTCAATCGGACTGATCTTTAACTATTCAACATAAAGCTTGTCTATCTGATTAAACGGAAATTTGATTTCTAAAAGAACTCAAATTCCTCCTTCAAAATTTCTTTATAAAATAATTTACTATATATAAGAAAATCATATACAAAAATAAAATTTATTTGAATAATACCTGGAGTTCCATCACCAGCTGCCACGGTATCCTGAACAGTCATGTTGAACACTCTTGCGGTTGACTTTGTTGGTTTGCTTGTTGAAGTCGGTCCAGTTATCGCCAGAGTCCCGCTGCCTTTACCAGTAGTCACACTCCCTGATTCCATTCTCCTTTTTGGACAGTCTTTCACTTATGCTCCGTTGATCCGCACAAAAAACACCCACTGTTCATTCTTGGATTGGGGCAGTTAAGAGAGATATGTCCCTCCTGCCCACACTTATAACAAACAAATTTTCCTTTCAAACACTCCGCTGAGTGATTCTTTCCACAGTTCCCACACTGAACCACCTTCACACCTTCCTGCTTCACCTGGATATTTCCAAAATTGTTCCCCTTCCTCTTTTCATTTCCACTCCTACTCCCACTATTAGTTTCCACCTTCAAAGCTCCCTCGACTTTGCCCTTATTCTTTTTCCCCTTGTTGTAGAGGCTCATAGCCTCACTCCCCTCTTCGGCTATAATAGCATTTTCCAAGAGTGCTGCGAATGTAGAGATCTACAACACTGCCACCTTGTTGTAGAGCCAGGATTTTAATCCTAGCTCGAACCTTTGTGATGCCCCCAAATCCGGGTTACCTTACCCCCGAGTTTGGTGTTCACGATCCACAATATAATAACATCTAACTACCCATTCATATAGAAATGGTAATACATAAGTCATTAATAAAGATTGTTAATATAATAATCCCAGGTTCTCTAACCTTAACATTACAAACTTACCCTTTAGATATACAAAAAGGGTTTACAATACAACATAATAAATATGCTAATCACAACTAATTTATCACTATGCATTTTCCTTTGTTCTTCTTCATTGCACCTTCTGTAACTTCGTCCCTAGCTGAAAAGTTTTATATATAGCAAGGGTGAGCAACAAGTTTGCCCCGCAAGTTAAGACATACAATAAAGGTATAGAAATCAATATCAAGTCTTCTCACATTCTCCGCAACAATAATCCGATAATGAAAGAGTACAACGCTTTCAAGGTTTTCTACGATATTCAAATGAATAATCAAGAATTAATTCTACAAAATAGCAAAGTGGAATGTTTTCCAAATTTATGATGAGTGATCCGTTGGGTCTTTAACTTCTCTTCTCGGGTATATATTAAAGTTTTACTTTGACATATACGCAGGTGTATCAGATAACCATAAAGATTAAATCATACTCCTCTGCAAGTACTTAGAGTCGGCCAACTCCTTGTACCCTATATTATGCATAATACTTAAGTCGCACGTAATGATCGAATTTACGACCAACAGAATGTTCCCTATATATAAAAGGTTGTTCTTCTCAGTCTCATAATCAAGATTTGATTTAACAACGAAATTCAATGATTTCAATAACTAGTCACTTCTCTTCTCTACTCTTCTCATCTCAAACCTATCAAGTTTTCTTTTTTGATCTACCCGATACAACTGGCATTGATATATCAATAATAATTAAATTATCTTCTCTTCTCTTCTCGAACCTATCAAGTTCTAACAAATGTTCATCTAGCCAGAATAATTAGCTAAGACATTTCTCAACATAATTCGATAATAAACAGGAATTATTTGTACTGTCAATACTAGCTTCTACAGATATGAATATCCAACAACAGTAATTCTATGAATATATATTTTTTTGAATCAGTAATTCAATTTGAATTATTAAACATGCACTAACTGCGAATAATCAACAATAAATTCTTGGATGTGGTATAATTAGCAATAATTAACCACTATAATATTTAAACAATATTAACTCAAGATTAAGTTAGGAAACTTGCCTCTTCCGCTGATTACAGCTACACAATAAACTTATCTGCGTTCGTAAGACCTATAACCAATAATATCGGTCTCACAATTAGCATAATATTTCATAACACGTAACACTATAATTCACAGTCAATCTTCTCCTATGCACATTATCACATAGCCACATCAGTGTTTATAACCTATATAAACACAAGTCTAACTAGTTCGGTCTGGTTGGACTTCGATCCATTCTCGGTGTTCTGGTCACCCTATCCGACAATTAACACATTTATTATCAATTAAATTAGGTCTCTAAGCTTCAATATTATTTTAGATAAGTCAAATATCATTTATAATATTTTTCGAAAGCTTTTAATAATTTATAAGCAATTATTATAATTTATAATAATTTTCAAACATTAGAATCATTTTTAAATGATTTAATTATCAAATAATCTTATCATCATTAATATTTAATAATATAAAAATATAATATATTATACTTGTCAAAATATTAAAGTTATTATTAATAACTTAAAATATTTTTAAATCATCAATATTCTACTTAAATAATTTTTTAAAATAATTAAAATTATTTTTAAAGAATCACCATTAATATTCAAATATTAATGAAATTATTATTAAAATATTAAAAGTCATTAATTATAATTAAAATATTTTTAAAATATTTTTTCTCATTTTTAAATGATTTTCAAATCAATAAAATCATTTGTAATTCATTTATTTAATATAATAATTAAAAAAATCTAATATCATTAATATTAATTTATTAATGAAAATTCTCTAAAAATATTAAAAGTCACATTTTATAGCTCAAAATATTTTTAAATACATTATTCTTATTTAAAATAATTTTTCATAATATTAAAATCATTTTTCTCTAATTTATTTAATATACTAATTAAATAAATTAAATACCTTTAATCTTTAAATATTAAAGAAAAATATTCCAATTGGTCAAAAATTATTTTTCATAATTTATAATAATTTTTAAAACTATTTTTAATAATTTTTATAATTTATTTCTATTTTTAAATAATTTTTGGAAAATCAGAAAATAAATATATTGCAAACCGTCGCTATAGGCCTTTAGCGACACTTGCCTGTTGTCTTAGGTGTTCTTGGCTCAAGAAAACTGACAATCTCAATGTACAAGGGGTCATGTTTGATCACACTTTAATCTCGGTTCATGCATGTTCTGTCCAACCAAAATCTCAGATCTTGTATTCATTATACAACACTACAACTAGAAACCAATATCTAGGTCAAACAACAACACAACACAACAAAGCGATCTGGACTCTCAAAGTCCTTGTCAGACCATACCTGGGTTTTCAGGGCAACCCAGAAACCTAAGGCAGTTCGAGTGTCTCATTTCGAGCTCAATTAGGTAAGTGTTCTAGTTCTTCTTTTGGTGATTTCTTGGTTCATACTCGTAGTATTCATAACAGTGAACAACACTACAACAATAGATCAATTAAACAATAACCAAATTACAAGTTACATCTCAGTCAAACTTTGTCAGAACGGGTGTTCATAGAGTTTCTGGGAATTCCCAAAAATGCTAAGTCAGGCTCGAATGGCTACTTTGACCGACCACTCCATTCGATCTATTGATTGTTTAAAGGATCTAAAGACATGAAACTAAAGTGCATACAATAGGCTACAAGTTTAATACAACAACAACAACAACAACAACAACAACAACAACAACAACAACAAAACGTATAAAACCTGACAGATCTTATGCCCACAAAACGTTGTCAGACGCTGATTATGGCTTTCTGGATTACCCAGAATTGGCCTGGTCATGCCCGGTCAACGGGTTTTGACCGATAATAACTACAAATCCAGACATCAAATAACACTAATTCCACTTGCAGATCAAAGACAACATACCAGACTACTGATCCATAACATAAAACAACAAAAAACACAAACGAGCAAGGATTTGTGGCCACTGACATTTGGTTGTCAGGCCGCATTTCAAGCTCAAGAACAGATTTTGAAAAATATGGTTTTTACCCACTTTGATGCTATGGATCCATGATGGATCAACATAGATCATCTAAAAATATCATATAACACCTGATTAAACACTTGAACACAAAATCTTTCTTAGCATGTAAGATCAAAATAGGTTAGGGTTTTATACCTTTCTAGCTCAATCTTTGATTCTTGCTTTCTAATCTGTTCTTGGGTGATCTAAGAGACATTATGTGACGCCCCCAAAATTAGGTATACATCACCCATCTTGGGTCGTCAGATACATAGTACAGAATACAAATACAACTTACTAATACAACTGTGAGTTTGAATACAAATATTATCTTCTAGAGAGTATTCATACTCAAAAGGAGTCCTCATTACATTTATTAACACACCATTACATAGAATAGTGAGGACTACTAACTAATACTATCATTCGGACCATCACTCCTCCGTTCCCCGACTTGCCCCAGCTACGTTCTCATTTCCTGAAGAGAACTGTGAAAGAAAGGGTGAGCTCAACTAGCCCAGTAAGAAATATTATGACTAAGATAATGCAGAATAAATTATCATTAGCCTTCAACAATGTTAAACTGATAAAATATAATAGACATCAAGTTTAACTGCAGCGGAACAAGCAATCCATTAAAAGAGTCAAGTAGAAAATAAACTCTACTATCTTTTATGATTTAAAAGATTTTCCAACACTGTGATCGCTGAGACTCAGCTTAATAAAACAATTCACATCATCGAATCACCCCTGCACTACGGCCAAGGATATTCGTATATTCATTAATGGTCATGATCATGCCAACAACTGTCCATCAATGCACTACGGGCCAATGAGGACTTTTACCACATCATTTGTAACATTACGGTCATGATTATACCGAATAATCCCTGGTCATAATCATACCAAGTCCATCTATGCACTACAGGCCACAGATGACTTTCAACATTTTATAAACATTAGGATGATGACAATGATATAAGAATTCAATAAAACAAGTTCAAGAATTAATTTATCCAAGAATTAACAACGTCCAAATTGTCAACATGATACTGCTTTGTGGAGTAAAATTCAAGAATACTTAGAAGAATATTTTCATGAAAAGATACTGGATGAACCGCAATTATCAAGGATATTTCACTAATTTCATGGAGTATAGAAGTCAAAACTTAACCAATTGAGTATAATAAAGAATGGAATAACAAAAGAAATCACCATGCATGCGATAGACCGCACAGACAGGTTATTCCAACAGAATAATAAATAATGGAACCAGGTCCGGCGTAAACGCACAGACAGGATATTCCGACAGAATAATAAATAATGGAACCAGGTCCGGTGTAAAACACATAGACAGGATATTCCAACAGAATAATAACAAGACGGAACCAGGTCCGGTGTAAAACACACAGACAGGATGTTCCAACAGAATAATAGAAGAATGTCACCAAGTATAGGGTAGACCGCGTATACAGGTTATTCCAACAGAATAATAAGAAATAGAATAACAACAGTTCTCTTCATGAATAAGAAAGAATAACACCCCTTACTGTTTTAAAGACGAGCTAAAATAAGAAAGTAGTTAATTAGCAGAATACTCTTCTTCTCTCTCTCTCTATAGTTCTCTCTATAGTTTCTCTCTCTAGAGTTCAGTGAATTCGTAAGAAATAATGAAGGAATGAGCTGCTATTTATAGAAAAATAGAATGCATAGTAACTAATCCATGAATGGTCCAGATTGATTACTTTAATCTGACGGTCCATATTTAAAGAAAAATCTTTTAAATAAAATATAATATATTCTATTTATAGAATAACTTTAATAAAGTATTCTGTTTTATATAAAAAGATGTTTTTGTTTTATTACGAATAAAACAAAACGTCATTATCGCTAAATAATTCATATTATTAACTGACAATAATTGAATCAAACTGAGTGACTTCTCACATAAGCATTAATAATCAATACCGTGTGCTACTATGCAACCACACGTATTACTGTACTTTTACTACCGAGTAGTTCAACAGTAACAATGGTAAAAATTTTCGCCGTTATTTTTAATAAAATATTTTTGTCGTTTTTTCAATCCGACAATAATTCCGTTGTGGGGTCCACCAATGATTGTGTCGTTGTACGAATATTCCCTGTTAAAACGAATATTCCCCGACCAATCGAATATTATATAACAACTTGCGTACTTTGTAAAATTTATAAATATTACCCACAACTATAACATTATATCAAATTAATTCCATAATATTCAAAAATGACATTTATAGAAAATTCATCTTTATTTATAAAAGTTGGGGTCTTACAACCTCCCCCTTCTTATGAAATTTCGCCCTCGAAATTAGGGTACGTACCTGGTATGTCGAAGAGGTAAGGATACCTTGATTTCATTTCAGATTCTAACTTCCAAGTCATTTCCTCAACATCGTGATTTCTCCACAAAACTTTGACTTGAGGTATAACCTTGGAGCGTAGAATATGTTCCTTCTTATCCAAGATTTGAACAGGAACTTCTTCATACGTCAAATCTTCCGCTATTTCGTCCGGTTCTAACTCAATAATGTGGTTCGGGTCTTCCACATATTTGCGTAACATGGATATGTGAAAAACGTTATGAACACGAGACATACTTGGCGGTAAAGCGAGTCTATAAGCCACAGTTCCTACTCGATCGAGGATTAAAAATGGACCGATGAATCGAGGATTGAGCTTTCCTCTCTTTCCAAATCTCGTAACTCCTTTCCATGGAGCAACACGTAAGAACACATGATCTCCTACATCAAATTTCACGTCCTTTCGATGAAGATCAGCATAACTCTTTTGTCGATCTTGTGAGGTTTTTATACTTTGTCGGATCATTTGAATCTTTTCTGTAGTCATACGTACCAACTCTGGTCCTAACAACGTTGCTTCACCCACCTCATCCTAGCATACTGGAGAACGACATTTTCTTCCATACAATGCTTCGAATGGAGCCATGCCAATACTTGCTTGATAACTGTTGTTGTAGGAAAACTCCACCAATGGTAAGAACTTGTCCCAACTTCCCTTGAAGTCAAAGACACAGAGTCTTAGTAGATCTTCAAGAGTTTGAATAGTCCTCTCTGATTGTCCGTCCGTCTGAGGATGATATGCTGAACTAAATCGTAACTCCGTGCCCATAGCTTTTTGTAAACTAACCCAAAATCGTGAAGTGAATCTTGGGTCTCGGTCAGAAACTATGGATACTGGCATACCATGCAGTCTTACAATCTCGTTTATGTATATACGAGCAAGACGTTCAAGTGTATAAGTTTCTCGTATCGGTAAGAAATGAGCAGACTTGGTCAATCTATCAACAATGACCCAAATCGCATCAATACCTTGAGAAACCCTAGGAAGACCGGTAACGAAATTCATGGTAATGTGCTCCCACTTCCATTCTGGAATTTCAAGTGGTTGCAATGGACCTTTTGGTACTTGATGCTCCGCTTTGACTCGTTGACAAGTTAGACACCTTGAATAAACAACGCTATCTCTCTCTTCATATTGCTCCACCAAAATGTATGACGAAGATCATGATACATTTTGGTACTTCCAGGATGGATTGCAAACGGTGTGTTGTGCGCCTCCATCATGATTTCATACTTTAAATCAGGATTGTTAGGAACACAAAGTCTGGAGTTGACTCGAAGTATTCCTTCTTCATCGATTCTTGCTTCCGGCATAGCACCTTCTTATACTTTCTTCCTCATACGCATCAGCTCCAGGTCTGTAGCTTGAGCAGCTTTAACTTTATCGATTAAAGTCGGTTCTACTCGTATATTCGCCATCATCACATGGGTCCCTGGAGTCTTTAACTCTATCTACATCCTTTGCAAATCACACAAAATGGGTCTTTGTGTTGACATTATCGCACTCGTACTTGCATATGATCTTCTACTCAATGCGTCAGCTACCACGTTCGCTTTTCCAGGATGATATTGAATGGTATGATCATAATCTTTCAACAGTTCAAGCCAACGTCGTTGTCGCATGTTGAGTTCCTTTTGAGTGAAGAAATATTTGAGGCTTTTATGATCCGTAAAGATCTCCACCTTCTCCCATACAAGTAATGCCTCCAAATTTTAAGTGCAAAGACAACATGCCAACTCTAGATCATGAGTAGGATAATTCCTCTCATATTCCTTGAGTTGTCTTGATGCATAGGCTATGACTTTTTCATGTTGCATGAGAACGCATCCCAACCCTTTGCTCGAAGCATCACTGTAGATGACAAATCCCTCCGAGCCAGATGGTATTGTTAGAACAGGTGCTGAAATGAGTCTCCTCTTGAGTTCTTGAAAACTCTGCTCACATTCTTCGCTCCAACCGAACTTTGTATCTTTCCGAGTCAGCTGAGTTAATGGAGTAGCGATTCGAGAAAATCTTCCACGAATCTCCGATAATAACCAGCTAAACCAAGAAAGCTACGTACTTCGGTCACTGATTTAGGTTGCTCCCAGCTTTGAATAGCTTCAATCTTTGCCGGTCAACCGATATTCCACGACTTGATACTACGTGCCCAAGGAATGCTACCTCTTCCAGCCAGAACTCGCATTTCTTCAACTTGGCATAAAGTTTGTATTCACGAAGCTTTTGGAGTACCAACCTCAAGTGTTGCTCATGATCTTCACGGCTTTTGGAATAAATAAGGATGTCATCGATAAGACGACCACAAAGTGATCCAAATATTCCTTGAATACCCTTTCATCATATCCATGAAGGCAGCAGAGCATTAGTCAATCCAAAAGACATAACTAAGAAATTCATAATGCCCATACCGAGTTTCTGAAGGCAGTCTTTGGAATATCCTCAGTTCTAACCTTCAGCTGATGATATCCAGAACAAGATCGATCTTTGAAAAGAATTGTGCTCCTTGCAACTGGTCAAACAGGTCATCAATACGTGGCAATGGGTACCTATTTTTGATGGTGACATGATTCAACTCCCGATAATCAATACAAAGTCGCATACTCCCATCTTTCTTCTTCACGAATAGAACAGGAGCACCCAAAGAGAAGTACTAGGACGAATAAAACCAATGTCTAACAATTCCTGCAGTTGGATCTTTAACTCCTGAAGTTCAATAGGAGCCATTCGATATGGGGCTTTGGAAATGGGTTTTGTACCGGGTTCAAGGTCGATACAAAATTCAATTTCACGCTCTGGGGGTAGGCCAGGAAGTTCTTCGGGAATACGTCAGGAAATTTATTAACAACAAAAATATCATTCAAAGCTGACGTATTTTTGTTTAGATCTGTGACATGAGCTAAGAAAGCTTGACATCCGTTTTTCAATAAACGAATAGCTTTATGGCTTGAGATGACAGCGATTGATTTTAATGGTTTGGTTGCTTGAATTCGCATAATAGGTCGATTAGGAATATGAAAGCTAACAACCTTACGAAAACAATCAATTTTTGCATGATAAGTAGTTAACCAATCAATCCCAAGAATCACGTCAAATGCAAGTATTTTTAATGAAAATAGATCGACAGGTAATGTGTGGGTACCAACTTGAACCAAACAA
>CM029017.1:64675013-64781132 GCA_016801055.1 Panax notoginseng | reverse complement strand
GCCAGAACCACTTAAGGCAGAGACGTGGATAAAGTAGATCACAAGATATTTGATGTCTTAGAATGCTCAGAGGAGCAAAAAGTTCCCTTCGCCACCTTTATGTTACGTGAAGAAGCAGATTACTGGTGAAAATCTGTAACACGTACTCAACCTGCCGCACTAAAGATGTCTTGAGAGAAGTTCCAAGAATTATTCAACGAAAAGTACTTTCCTGAAAGTATTTGTCATATGAAGGAGGTGGAATTCATCAAGCTGGAGCAAAATAATATGACCGTATCGCAGTACGAGGCTAAATTTACGGAGTTATCCCGGTTTGCATCCATTTGGTAGATCATGAGGAGCGTATGACGCGAATGTTTCTAAAAGGTTTGAAACCTGAAATACGTCAATACCTTATTTCTCATAAACTTTGTTTATAATCATATGTTGTGAATAGGGCTCGGTTATTAGAACGCGATTATGAGTCAGCTCAACTAAAAGGCAACGGCCAACAACACGATAATAATCGTACTGGTGGCAACGGCCATCGGAACAACGATAACCATCGTGGAGAAAATTATCATCCAAAAATGGTAACCACTTCGGTGGTAATCATGACCAAGATAATAGGAAAGGTGAACTAAGTGAGAATAACTCCAAGAAGAGAAGGTTCAATAATGATGGAAAGATAACATCACCCGTTTCCAAGGAAGGAGAACAACCACCGGTTGTATGTTTCAAATACGGACTGGAGGGACACATCCGTCCGTAGCAATCTAAAGCGTGTTTAATTACAAAAGAGAAGGTCATTTAGCTCGATTTTGTCGTATAGTGAAGTCAAGTTCAGCTGGAATGGCGACGCCAAAGGATGTCCCAGATAAGTCAAAGTCGGTAGTTTAAGTAAGAACGTTTGTCGAGGAACCTGAATGAAATTATCACGGGTAAGTTAATTATAAACTCTTGCAAAGTTTATACCTTATTTGATACTGATTCTACCCACTCTTTTATTTCACCTAGTTGTGTTCAACGTTCGAACTTGACTCTTGAGAAATTAGACTTTGACTTATCTGTTGAAACTCCATTGGGAGAAATCTTCATTACATCCACTGTTTATAAATCTTGTTTGATCCAAATCGGCACCTTCAATTACCTGTCGATCTTACCTCTTTGAACATACTTGCATTTGATGTGATTTTAGAGATTGATTGGTTAACTACTTTTCATGCTAAAATTGATTATTTTCGTAAGGTTGTTATCTTTCATATTCCTAACCAACCTATTATGCGAATTCAAGCAACCAAACCACTAAAGTCAATCACTGTCATATCAAGCCATAAAGCTATTCGTTTATTGAAAAATGGATGTTAAGCTTTCTTAGCTCATATCACAGATTTAAACAAAAATATGTCAGATTTGAATGATATTTCTTTTGTTAATAAATTTCCTAACGTTTCCCTGAAGAACTTCTTGGCCTACCCATAGAGCGTGAAATCGAATTTTGTATCGACCTTGAACCCGGTACAAAACCCTCAAATATTTCTTCACCCAGAATGAACGTAACATGCGCTAAACATGTTGGCTCGAGCTGTTGAAAGATTACGATCATACTATTCAATACCATCTTGTAAAAGCGGACGTGATAGCTGACGCGTTGAGTAGAAAATCGTATGCGGTTACGAGTGCGACGTTGTTAACACAAAGACCCATTTCGTACAACTTATAAAAGATGGAGATAGAGTTAAAGACTCCAAGAACCTACGTGAAGATAGCGAATATACGAGTAGAACCAACTTTAATCGATAAATTTAAAGTTACTCAAGCTACAGACCCAGAGCTGATGAATATGAAAAAGAAGGTGCAAGAAGGCGTTATTGAAAGTAGTATGCACACAAGTCAATCATGCTTGATGATAAAGCATATACTTTGTAACAATCTTATTTATTTATTAATAAAAAGTATTAATTTATTAAAGGCTTTTAATTATCTACATGATGCTGATTTATAACATGTGATAAACCCATAGTTTTAAGCAATAATTTTAGAATAATGATGATGATCATTATAATGAGATCTAAATTCTTAGAAAGCTTAAAACTAAAATAGTTCCCAGTCGTTGGATTACTAAATTAGAAATTAGTGAATTCGGATAGATTGGTACATACGTTGCTTGCTCATTCGATGAGGATGATTGATCCCATGATCATTTGTGTGGAGACATTAAAGTAAGTATGTAAGTACTTATTAGAGAATAAGTTCAGTGAACGTGACTCGCTATGGAATACCTAATGGAGTTTTACTTGTCTGTCAATAGAAATTCCTGTAGTGATAGTAGTACAAGTGATCCTTGGACTTGAGATCATCATAGTATCTTGTGTATGATGAGTTATACTTTGACTTATTCTTTAAGACCCTTAGGGTATATCAAAGGGTTGCTTGGGTATAATAAGTTGTACATGGAGATAATGTATGATCAATAAAGAATCTACCACTTCTAGTAAAAGAAGAGAAATGTCCTATGTGATTCGATAAATGACAACCCAGTAGTCCTTGGCCAAGGTAGAATGAAATTAGAAATGAGTTTCTAATTTATATTATTTGGAGTTGTGCATTTAAGGATCGAAATACATATAATTAAATAAAATAAAACTTGACAGTAATTCTATGTCTTATATTTAATTAGGACATTGTATGGTGGAAGGATTGAATTATACGGTAACTATTTATTCAAAGGTTCTTTTATGATTAATGTTAAAATCTATATTATTTGGAAAGTCGTTGATCGCTAGGGAGGCTTATTCCTATTGTAGAATAAATATTATTTATTTAAATAAATTAATTGTTTAATTTATTTATTTAAATAAGATTAGAATTGTTCTAATTGATTTATTCACAACCGGTTTAATATGGAGAACCTAAAGGGTCACACCATAAAAGGAAGAATAATTATTTAAGAAGTTAAAGGCATAATCATAATAATAAGTTAAATATATTTAATCTAATCTATGTTGATAGAATAAATTAAATAGCTTAATATTTATTATTTAATATTTTAGAAATATTAAATATAAATTAATAAGAAGAGTCTTATTATTATTACTATTATTTAATTACTAAGGAGTTTGAAAAATAATTAATAAAAGTACTCTCATATATCTTAATAAGATTAGGACGCTAATTAATTAAAAGAGTTTAATTAATTATTCCTAATAAGATTGGGAGCCTAATTAATTAAAAGATTTAATTAATTAAATAAAATAAAACCCAATTCCTTAATTGTTAAGGAGGGTTCTATAAATAAGAGGAGTCTTATTATGGGTAAGGGTGGTT
Source organism: Panax notoginseng (assembly GCA_016801055.1). Classification (NCBI taxonomy): domain Eukaryota; kingdom Viridiplantae; phylum Streptophyta; class Magnoliopsida; order Apiales; family Araliaceae; genus Panax; species Panax notoginseng. Next base: position 64,777,826 of record CM029017.1, on the reverse strand, counting down.
GACACTTTCACAATCACGTGAATACGTAATTTCATTGTTGGAGAGTACGCTCTTTTTCTATGAGAGATAGAAAAATTAGAATTTTGCCAAACACCCATCTTCTTGAATCTTTCTTCTTCTTTGTTGGATCACCTCTAGAGGCCAAACACTTGGGTGGCTTACATTGATCAAAGGAAGGAACCAAACCCGGTGGATTCAAGTTGAACGCGAAATGATTTGGAGGTGAACTTGTAACTGAGAAAGCTCGAATTTTCATGGGTATGATTCTTGTTCTTTATCTTTTCGTTTAATTAATAATTTTGTGCATAAAGGATGATCCGGGTATATGGTTTGTAAAATTTTAAAACTCTGGATTTTCACGTTTTCGCTTATTTTGTACAATTTGATTGCGTTCATGAATATTACAAAACTAACAGTGGTATCAGAGCCAAATTTTTATGTGAATTATTAATTGATTTAATTTGATATGTATATTAATATGTGTTTAGAATGATTTAATTGGACATAATTTTATTATATAAAATTTATTTAAAAAAAACCGATAATAAATTTCCGAAAGCCTGCTGCGAACTGTTTTTTATTTTTACGCTGATTTTTTATCGGCGTGAATGTTGATGATTTTTTTTTACGTCCGCAACATGAAACTTGGGTGTGATTCAGAACCTTTAGTATGATTACGTTAGCATAATATATATATATATATATATAATATATATATATATATATATATATATTATCTAATGTCACGTGAATCACTTTGTCTGCAAGTATGGTTACCTTTTAATATTATATATATTATAATCCATATATGATTTAGTGATTACCAGAATCATGCAAGAATTCCTGAATCACTTAAAGTAACATGTTACTTATATATATTATATATAACCGTAGTTATCAGGAGGGGTCAATTGCCCAAATTAAAAAAAAAATTATTTTATAATATAAGGTAAATTTTAAAATTTTAAGTATTATATATAAATTGACCCCACTAAAATTTTATAAATTTTCTATTATATGGGGTCAAATTAAAAATTTATAATTTTGTCAATCAAATTTTAACCACATATGACTCATATCCTCTTAATATATGTATCTCTCTATAATATTTTAAACTAAATAATAATCTAATTTATATTATTTTTAAAAATAAATAATAAATTACTTACTTATGAATAGTTGTGATTAAAAAAGTCTAGTATGAGTCAATATATTGTATATATACCATATATTATTACTCATTATATTTTCATTGTTATATAGTATATATATATACTTGAAAGTATAAAGTATTAAAAAAAAATTGGCTCGAGGGCGCTGTTCCCGAACCCCCGCCAAATTATTTATAACTCAGTAATAATTTCGACCCCACTGACAACAATTGCTGGCTTCGCCACTGGCTACGGTTATTATAATATTCTCAATTATTTTAATATTAAAATAAAAGAGTTTATTTTAATTTTAAAATTAAATTTCATGCTAACTAATTAGAGTTAGAATTAGATTTTATGAAAACAATTGGAGTTGAAATTGGATTCTAAATTTTTTTAAATAAAGAAGTTTATTTATATATGAAATAAGATTTCATATTATTCAAAATAAAAGAGTTTATTTGTGAATAGGAAAGAGAATCCTAATTTCCTTAAATAAAGGAGTTTATTTAGATATGCAATACGATTTCATATTATTCAAAATAAAAGAGTTTATTTGTGAATAGGAAAGAGAATCAGTGTTTCCTTTAATAAGGAGTTTTTTTTACTTGGAATTAGATTCCATAATTAATTAAAATAAATGAGTTTATTTTGATTAAAATAAAATAGTTTATTTTATTTAAAATTGGATAAATTAAAATAAAAGAGGTTTATTTTATTTAAATTTGGACTAAAATAAAGGAGTTTATTTTGATTCAAAATTAGATTTTATGCTAACTAAATTTGTCCATTAAATGATATCAATATATATATATATATATATATTGAATGTTTATTATTCATGAGATGAATGTTATTTATTGATACATATGGTGATGTGTATGATAATAAATGAGATTGATTATGGACTATTGACCAATGTGATTGAATTTTATTTTAGATGGATGCATGAATGTATGAGTTTTATTAAATGGGGTCTGCGTACCTCGTCTTCTCTATTTTTCTTAATGTAAATTCAATCTTCCTCCTATATATTTTCCATTGACTGCTGATCAAGATTTTTATTTATTTTAAATAGTTTTGTAATAGGAATAGTTAGAATTAATTTTGAAGAATTAGAGATCAAGGAGCAAGGAGTGCGTGAAGACCCGTTTGTAATGGAGCCCGGGTTTAAATATAATAGTTATATTTAAATATTAATTTTTACACCCCTAGGGTTTGACCTTTTGGTTCACTTGGTGGCTCTAATAAACCAAACTAGAATAAAAGTCCATAATCAATCCAGGTAGAATATGATATTCTATATGTGCATACTTATACTATATATATTATATATTATGTAAACATGCTTCGCAGACAATTAATAACAAACCCCTCAAATATTTTATATTAAGTCCTAAACGTTCAAAGATATTTGAAATATCGAACGTCGCCTTCTAACATGATAAAAATAATAGAGTATCAATTAATTATTATAAGTTTGTTGTGTCACCACAAGACTTATCATAATTCTTTGAGATGTTAATTTTATCACATTTGATGCTTATAAAGAAAATTGAACAATATTATTTTATTGTGTCACCACAAGGACAATATTTTTCTTTTTTGAATATATAGAGTGCTAGGTTGGACTTAACTTAAATCATTTTAGTTTGGATATACACACACTTGACCATTATGATCTAAGAGGAAAAATACAATGAGTTACATAGTTGATGTAATTGACAAGAGTTGTCTACCTGTTTATTTATATATAGCTTGTTGTGTCACCACAAGGCTATATACATTTGAAATGTGATCCTTATTCTCACTAGCAAATCTTTAATTAGATTTTGCCGAACTATATAAGTGAGGGTAATATAGTTTGAAAAAAATAGCGGGAGATACCAATTTAAAACAAGACCTAAATTATTTTGGTAATTAATAAAAGAATATATGCTAAAATGTTGTTAATTACAAATTCATTTATAGAATTTTATAATGTCTAAATTACTATCACTGCGAAACATATTAGATGTTATTTAATCGGACCGAATTAAACAGATTGGTTAAAGAAATTGAGAATAGTTCTCATGGCTGAAAAGCTATCTTATGTTCTTAATACACCGATCCCTGCAATGGTTGCAGACAATGCTTCTGAGGAAGAGATTGCTACTTTTAAAAAGTGGCAAGATGATGCACAGTTGGCTCAATGCATCATGCTCGCATCCATGAGTAACGAGCTTCAGCGTCAGCATAAAACTATGGATGCACCTACTATATTTTTGCACATCAAGTAGTTGATGGTGAAGAAAGTAGGACTGATAGATATCAGATATCTAATGAGTTCTTTCGATCTAGAACGACCGATGACACTACAGTACAGATAAAAGTCCTTAAAATAATCAATTTGATTAATCAATTAGGACAACGGGTTTTATCATAGATGGAGAGTTAAGCTAAGATTTGATCTTGCACTCACTCCGGACTCCTTTCACAATTATTGTGAATTTTTTATATGAACAAACTAGATATCAACCTTGCTGATTTGCTTAACGTGTTAAAGAATGTTGAGAGTCACTTTCCAACCAAGAAAGATCATGTCTTACTGGTAGGGGCCAAAGGATCTTCTGAAAAGAAGAACGATTCAAAGAAGGTAAATAGAAATACAAAAATAAATGATAATAAGAACAAAACTGATACGGATAGAAAAGGAATTTGCTTTAACTGTAATAAGCCTGGACACTGGAAAGAAACTGCAAGAAACATTTTGCAGAGGCTAACCAGAAGAAACTTAGTGAAATTTCGGTTACAAATATAATTTTGTTCATGATTTAAAATAAATTTGTCTTTAAGTCAAGTTTCTACTTGGGTATTGGATACCGACTTTGGTTATCATAAGTATAGATTTATGAAGGGAACAAACAGAAGTAGATAGCTAAACAAAGATAAGTAATCCTATGTATAAAAAATAAAATAAAGGTTGCTACATTAGCCATAAAAATTTATAATTTAGCAATGCCTACGAGTAAATCTTGTTATATTCCAGTTCTTGTTAAAAATATTAATTCCATTTTGTTGATTGGACAATGAAATATTTGGTATTATATTTAAGAACAATTATTATTCTATTTATAATAATAATATTTTGTATAGAACTAGAATATTACTTAATGGATTTTGTATACCTATATTGAACAAATTAGTTTAAGAAAAGGAGATGATCATTAAAAGAGTTGAATGTATGTATTTACTGAAATACAAGTGTGAAATAATTGATACGCAATAATTGATTGATGTATCATAAAGAAAAAATTAGACCTTGTTGGACATGGTACGGTCCATAATGATTTTACCGACATTTCAGTATCCTTCTGGGATAATGTCCTAGAAATGACTGCATATCTACGAAAAGGTAACCTCAAAATTCAGTGCCAAGACTCCATAAATGTTATGGACAGGGAGGATTCCTAATCTTAAGTATGTTAAGATAAGGAGTTGTCCAACTTATGTGAAAAGATTTCAAAGGATAAGTTTGGAACAAGATTTGACAAGTACAGATTTGTGGGACATCCTAAAGTAAGTTTAGATTATATGTTCTATAATCCTACTTAGCAAAAGGTATTTGTTGCAAAACACACTACCTTCTAAGATAAAAGTGTTTATCAATGAAGGGGCTAGTGGGAGGATAATAGATCTTGAAGAGTTTAAGAACCACAAAATACTATAAGTCAAATAAAAGGAACCTGTAGATAGACCTATTGTACCACAATCAAATCGTAAATTTGGAATAGTATCGAAGATACCTGGGATGTATGGATTCATCATATGTGATGATGATGAGGTACACATCATAGATGATGAACCAGTTACATACGATGAGGTAAGAGTTGTAGACACTCAGAGAAATGGATTGAAACAAGCTTCTCAAATATGGAACATTCGTTTTGATGAGACAATCAAAAGAGTTTGATTTTATAAAAAATAAGAATGAACCTGGTGTGTACAAAAGGGTCAGTGGAAGCGTCGTAACATTTCTAGTATTATATATTGTTATACTACGGATAAGGAATAACATACCAATGCTACAATCAGTAAAGATAAAGTTGTCTAAATATTTCTCCATGAATGATTTGGGAAGAGTATCTTAATTGGCGATACAAATCTATATAGATAGATTTAATAAGATGCTCGACTTAACTAGAGAAACGTATATTCATTTGATGCTAAAGTCGTTTAGAATGGCAAACTCCATGGGATGTCTCATGTTGATGAGTCCTGGAGTGTATCTCTCTTAATAGTCCCCATAGACTCATAAAAGAGAGATCGCATGAGTAACTATCATGTATGTAATGAAATGTACGAGACCTGATGTTGATCAGTCATATTCTGGAGAAGTTCACTGTGAGACAGTAAAAAATATCTTAAAGTACTTAATTGGAACTAAGGATGTGATCATATTCATGGTGGGTCTAAATTAAAACTAAAGGACTTAACAGACTCAAGTTTTTTCAGACAGACCAAGACGACATAAAATCCATTTTAAGGTAAAGAGTTACCTTGAAAGGTGGTGCAGTGAAATTGGAAAGGTTCCAAACAGCAAAGAGTTACTGGTTTAGTGATAAAGACAAAGTATATAACTGTAAATGAAGCTGCAAGTTGATTGTTTGGATGAAAAGTTCATTACAGAACTAGGAATAGTTCCTAAGTCTCATCTTGGATCTAAACATGTGTTGTGACACTTTTATTTGATTATATGAATCATTGAAAAATGAGAAATCACTATAGAGATAGTGGACTCTCAAGAATAACATTACATATCCATTAACTAAAGCTTATCCAACAATAGGATAATCGTCACTTAGAGAAGAAGGGTATGAGATACTATAACCATTGGTTTTAGTGCAAGTGGGAGATTGAAAGTAGTATGCACACAAGCCAATCATGTTTGATGATAAAACATATACTTTGTAACAATTTTTTCATTTATTAATAAAAAGTATTAATTTATTAACGGCTTTTAATTATCTACATGATACTATTTTATAACATGTGATAAACTCATAGTTTTAAGCAATGATTTTAGAATAATGATGATGATCATTCTAATGAGATCTAAATTCTTAGAAAGCTTAAAACTAAAATAGTTTCCAATCGTTGGATTACTAAATTGGGGATTAGTGAATTCGGATAGATTGGTACATACGTTGCTTGCTCATTGGATGAGGATGATTGATCACATGATCATTTGTGTGGAGATACTAAAGCAAGTATGTAAGTGCTTATTAGAGAATAAGTTCACTGAATGTGACTCGCTATGGAATACCTAATGGAGTTTTACTTGCCTGTCAATAGGAATTCCTGTAGTGATAGTAGTACAAGTGATCATTGGACTTGAGATCATCATAGTATCTTGTGTATGATGAGTTATACTTTGATTTATTCCTTAAGACCCTTAGGGTATATCAAAGGGTATGTTTGGGTATAATAAGTTGTACATGGAGATAATGTATGATCAATAAAGAATCTACCACTTCTAGTAAAAGAAAAGAAATGTCCTATGTGATTCGATAAATGACAACCCAGTAGTCCTTGGCCAAGGCAGAATGAAATTAGAAAGGAGTTTCTAATTTGTATTATTTGGAGTTGAGCATTTAAGGATCGAAATACATATAATTAAATAAAATAAGACTTGACAGTAATTCCATGTCTTATATTTAATTGGGACATTGTATGGTGGAAGAATTGAATTGTACAGTAACTATTTACTCAAAGGTTCTTTTATGATTAATGTTGAAATCTATATTATCTGAAAAGTCGTTGATCGCTAGGGAGGCTTATCCCTATTGTAGAATAAATATTATTTATTTAAATAAATTAATTGTTTAATTTATTTATTAAATAAGATTAGAATTGTTCTAATTGATTTATTCACAACCGGTTTAATATGGAGAACCTAAAGGGTCACACCATAAAAGGAAGAATAATTATTTAAGAAGTTAATGGCATAATCGTAATAATAAGTTAAGTATATTTAATTTAATCTATGGTGATAGAATAAATTAAATAGCTTAATATTTATTATTTAATATTTTGAAAATATTAAATATAAATTAATAAGAGGAGTCTTATTATTATTATTACTATTATTTAATTCCTAAAGGAGTTTGAGAATTAATAAATAAAAGTACTCTCATATATCCTAATAAGATTATGATGCTAATTAATTAAAAGAGTTTAATTAATTATTTCTAATAAGATTGGGAGCCTAATTAATTAAAAGATTTAATTAATTAAAATAAAACCCAATTCCTTAATTGTTAAGGAGGGTTGCCCACATCTATAAATAAGAGGAGTCTTATTATGGGTAATGGTGGTTGACACTTTTACAAACACGTGAATACGTAATTTTAATTGTTGGAGAGTACGCTCTTTTTCTATGATAGATAGAAAAATTAGGATTTTACCAAACACCTATCTTCTTGAATCTTTCTTCTTTCTTGGTGGATCACCTCTAGAGGCCAAATACTTGGGTGGCCAACGTTGATCAAAGGAAGGAACCAAACCCGGTGGATTCAAGTTGAACACGAAATGATTTGGAGGTGAACTTGTACCTGAGGAAGCTCGAATTTTCAAGGGTATGATTCTTGTTCTTTATCTTTTCGTTTAATTAATAATTGTGCATAAAGGATGATCCGGGTATATGATTTGTAAAATTTTAAAACTCTGATTTTCCACGTTTCCGCTTATTTTGTGCAATTTGATTGCATTCATGAATATTACAAGCCTAACAGTTATTCTAGAAGCAAGAATCGAAGAAGAAAGGAAAGCTCAATCCTCGATTTATTGGTCCATTTAAAATGTTCGATTGAGTAGGAACTGTGGCCTATAGACTCGCCTTACCGCCAAGTATATCTCGTGTTCATAACTTTTTTTCACGTGTCGATGTTTCATAAATATATGGACGACCCGAACCACATTATTGAATTAGAACTAGACGAGATAACAGAAGATTTAACGTATGAGGAGATACATGGTAAAATCTTGGATAAGAAGGATCATATTCGATGCTCAAAGGTTATACCTTAAGAGTTAGAATCTAACGAGGTATCCTCACCTCTTCGACATACCAGGTACGTATGTGACGCCCCAAAAATAGGTATACAACACCCATTCTGAGTCGCCAAATACATGGTACAAAAAGCAAACTACAACTTCAATAATACAATTGTCGTGCAAAATACGACAACACATACTGTGAGTTTAAATACAAATATTATCTTCTAGACAATATCCACACTCAAATAAGTCCTCATTATAATTATTCAAACACTATTTTACAGAAATAGTGAGGACAGCTAAAACATCTTTCTAGAACCATCACTCCATACCCTGACTAGATCCTGCTATGTTCTCACCTCCTGAGAAGAAAATGGAACAAAAAGAAAAAGGGTGAGCTCAACTAGCCCAGTAAAAAATATTATGACTAAGATAGTATACAACAAATTATCATTAGTATTCAACAGGGAAAAATCTGATAGAATATAATCGATAACAAGTTTTAGATCAACAACTACAGAGGAAATAGCAAACCATTAGAAGAGTCAAGTAGAGAATGAATTTTACTATCTTCTAAGATTTAAAAGTCCATCATCAATATTTTATCCCTGTAACATCAATTAATAATCATCTTTATCCAAATATTCATCTTTGCACTACAGGCCAAAGATATTCATTTGTATCACCTGTCAGTCATGTTCATCTCAACACCTGTTCATCTTTGCACTACAGGCCAAAGATATTCATCAAGTAATCATACATCTTTGCACTACAGGCCAAAGATATTCACTAATATCATCATTTAGGACTGAGAATGATGAAAAATATCTCAAAATAACCGTACTTCTGACTGAATATCGGATATGAGGCTGAATGAAACTTGTGCTGAATAACAACTTTTAAAGTATCTAAATACTCACAAAATACACTCAATAATCTAGAGAGAGAAAGAGAGAAAACTTATGAATTCTGGTGTGATTTTTAATTCTAACTTAGCCCTCTATTTATAGGAAAATGTTAACACGCCGAAGCAGACTTAACCTGTAACCTGATGGCTTTATCTGCTACTATTCCCACCCACCATATTTGAATAAAAATCTCAGCACATTTCTTCACCAACCAAGAGTGGGGCCCACTAATTCTAGAATTTTCCACCAAAATGATTAACTCTGAAAATTCAACAATTTCTGAACCAGTCATCTCGTAAAATTCATAATAAATCATACGTTCATTTTTAACGGTTCAAAATTTGTGGACATATACTCAACTTATATATGTATAACATATCCAAAATTACCACGATCCAACGGTCGGATTAAAAATTATAATCCCCGTAAAATATCTCAAAAATCTTGATTTTTAATACCTCCATTCCGACAAAAATACTGATAAAAACCTCAACATTAACTCCTTCATTTTTAACCACAAAAATATATCCCTCATTTATATCCACATAAAATAAATAATTCCTTATCATATGAATCAATAATTAATTATTCACAAATAATATTACAGAATCACATTTATGACAACCAGGCCGTTCCCAAGAAAGAGGGGGCTTTCCAATAAGGATTTTTCCTTACTGGCGCATAATTAGATGACCAAACCTCTCCTTAGACAGAACTTTCTAGACATTGCCAATAATGTTATCTAATAATATTATTCAAATAATATGAATTATTGATCTAATAAAGGAAAATACTGTGCAGCAACAATTATTGAAACAACAATAATATAAAATATCAACGCAGCAATTATTGAATCAATAAAATAAAATATTGAATAATAACTACTGTAACAATTATTGAGTAGTGCCTTCATTCTTATATAAGAATCAATAATTGGTGCAATACCGTGTGCTACTGTATTTTAACCACCGGGTATTCCAACAGTATTAACGGTAACAACTACGCCGTTATTTATAAACAACTTATACTTGTTGTTTTCTTCATCCAATCGCTTTCCGTTATGAGGTCCACACAAGGCTGCGCCGTCGTACGAATATTCCCTGACAGCAAGAATATTCCACAACCAAACGCATATTTCCCGACAAAATGAATATTTTATAACCACTTGCTTATTTTGCAAAATTTGCACATTTCACCCATAACCAAAGTATTATATCAAATTAACCCCTTATTATTCACAATAATATTTAGAGAAAATTTGATTTTATTCATTAATAAGCTGGGGTCTTACAACGTACGTAAATTTCGAGGGCGAAATTTTATAAGGAGGGGAGATTGTAAGACCCCGAATTTTATGAAATGAAAGTATTCAATTTTTTTATAATTATTATTCTATTTAGTAAATGGTTAAATTGATAAAAGGTTAAAGTTAAGGGAGATATGTGAAAATTTTGCAAAGTAAGCAAGTTGTCATAAAATATTCGCTTGGTCGAGAAATATTCTTTTTGTCGGTGAATATCCGTACGACAATACAATCATTAGTGGACCCTGTAAGACCCCAACTTTTATGATGAATTTTCTATAAATATCATTTTTGAATATTAAAGAGTGAATTTGAAATAATGTTATAGTTGTGGATAATATTTATAAATTTTGTAAAGTATGCAAGTTGTTATATTATATTCGATTGATCGGGAAATATTCGTTTTAACAAGGAATATTCGTACGACGACACAATCATTGGTGGACCCCACAACGAAATTATTGTCGGAATAAGAAAACGACAAAAATATCTTTTTATAAAAATAACGGCAAAAGTTTTACCGTTAACTGTTGAAATACCCGGTGTTAAAAGTACAGTAATAAGCGTGATTGCATAGTAGCACACAGTATTAATTATTGATGCTTACGTGAAAAGTCACTCAGTTATACTCAATTATTGCTATAGTAATTGCTGCATCATATCTCTCATATTATTGATTCAATTATTGTCACAATATCATTTGTATAATATTTTATATTATTAAATCAATAATTGAGACGACAAAGTTATTAATATTATTATTTGTAATATTAACGATGTTTAGAAGTTCTGTCAAGGAGAGGTTTGATCACCTAATTGTGCGCCAATAGGGAGAAATCCTTATTGGAAAGTCCCCTCTTTCCTAGGAACGACCTGATTGTTAAATATTGCGAATTATAATAATGATGATAAATGTTGAGGAGATTTTTATGAAGTATTTGTTGTATTTATGGACCCCCCATTTCCTTATTTTTCAAAATAATCGGTAAAAAATTATTTATTATAATAAAGGTGGGGCCACAGGTGGGGGCCATGTTTTGAAAATGAAAAAGTTGCCAGAGGTGGATTTTTGTATGTCACGGGGGAAAAAAGGGGGGGGGGAAGTCAGGGAGGGAGTATTGTTAAGGTTAACAAAGTTATATATATATATATATGTATAACTTAGTTAACAAATTGGGGAAGGAAGGAAAAACTGATCACGGGAGTGTATCTCGTGATTTTTTTTGACACATGCTATATATATATATATATATATATATATAATAAAAGTTTTCGTTTTATTATAATATTTTATTGTATAGTATTCTTTCCATTCTCCTATAAATAGGATGCTTAGTTAGAATTGAAAATTACACCAGAATCAGAGAATTCTTCTTCTATATATAATCTTGAGCGTATTTCTTTAGAGTGTAGAAAGCTTTGAGTGTAAAAAATAGTGAAAATTTTCTACAAGAATATCTCCGCTATACCAGTTAGAATATTCTTCTTTTCAAGGTAAGGGATGTTATATTTGTTCAATATTTTCTTGAAATAATATTTTCTTTCATACTCTGTAGTATGTAAGTAATATTATTTTATTTTAGATTTCGAATTCTATACTCGTTTTGTTAAAATTTTGGCTTCTAAACTCCATGAAATTAGTAGAATATCTTTGATATTAGCGCTTCATCCAGTATCTTTTCATGAAAATATTATTATGAGCATTCTTGAGAAGTTTTAACCTTTTTATGCCGGAGTATTATTCACGGGGTTACTATTCCCAAAGTACTATTCATGGGATACTATTCATTCGAGTACTATTCACCGGGAGTACTATTCACTCGAGTACTATTCACCAGGGGTACTATTCATGATCAAAATTGATTCGTTTTCGGTCCAAATTATTTTGGTACAATATTATTCTTGAATTTTACTCCACAAAGCAGTATCATGTTAAAAATTTGGACGTTATTGATGTCTGGATAAATTAAATTATAAATCTTTAAAAACTTATCCTTGAACTTGTTTTATTGAATTCTTATATCATTGTCATCATCCTCATGTTTATATTATGTTGAAAGTCATCTGTGGCTTGTAGTGCATAGATGGACTTGGTATGATTATGACCAGGGATTATTCGGTATAATCATGACCGTAATGTTACAAACGATATGGTAAAAGTCCTCATTGGCCCGTAGTGCATTGATGGACAGTTGTTGGCATAATCATGACCATTGATGAAAATACGAATATCCTTGGCCCGTAGTGCATGAATAATTTGTGGTCGTGATACTAATGAATATCCTTGGCCGTAGTACAGGGGTGATTCGATGAAGTAGATTATTTATTAAGCTGAGTCTCAGCGATAAAAGTGATGAAAAACCTTTTAAATCATAGAAGATAATAGATTTTATGCTCTACATGACTCTTCTAATGGATTGCTTGTTTCGCTGCAGTTAAACTTGATGTTTGTTATATTTTATCAGTTTAACACTGTTGAAGGCTAACGATAAATTATTCTACATTATCTTAGTCATAATATTTCTTACTGGGCTATTTGAGCTCACCCTTTTACTTTCATTGTTCTTTTCAGGAAATGAGAACCTAGCCGAGACTAGTCAGAGAAAGGAGTGATGGTTCAGATGATAGCATTAGTAGTCCTCACTATTCTATGAAATAGTGTGATAATAAATGTATTGAGGACTCCATTTGAGTTGAATACTGTCTAGAAGACAATATTCGTATTAAAACTCTCAGTTTATGTTTTGTCGTATTTTACACGACAGTTGTATTTAAATTTGTACCATGTATTTGGCAACTCAAGATGGGTGATGTATACCTATTTTGGGGGCGTTACAGTTGGTATCAAAGCTTAGGGATATGATCTCTGGCTAAGATGTGAGAATAGAACTAGGGGGAGAGATGGGTAATTCCTTCACTAGTATGACCTACCTAAGTTTATTTGTTATTTAATTGGTCGGTCAGAATATAGGGATATATTGTGGTGTGTCAATTAACCATTATTTTGTGGCAGTATTTGAAAATGACATCCGAGAATGTTGAGAATAGCAATGGAGCACAGGAGACCGTTGAGTCACCACATATCAATACCCAGGATGATGTGCAACAGGAAGACAACAATCCTCAGGTAGACAATAACACCAATCAAATGATGAATGATGGGATGTTCAGAGGCTTTATGCAATTCATGCAACATCAGGCGAGAGCGGCTCCTGTCCAAAATGCAGGTGGAAACACTGGCAACTCTCGGACGGTCACCGCTAAGCAGTTCAAGGAGCTGGGACCACCGAAGTTTATTGGAGAGCCAAAATCACTTAAGGCGGAGACGCGGATAATGCAGATCACCAAGATATTTGATGTCTTGGGATGCTCCGAGGAGCAAAAAGTTTCCTTCGCCACCTTCATGTTACGAGGGGAGGCAGATTACTGGTGAGAATCTGTAAAGCATACTAAACCTGCCGCACTGAAGATGTCTTGAGAGAAGTTCCAAGAACTGTTCAACGACAAGTACTTTCCCGAAAGTATTCGTCACATGAAGGAGGTAGAGTTCATCAAGCTGGAGCAGAACAATATGACCGTGTCACAGTACGAAGCTAAGTTTGCCGATTTTTCTTAGTTTGCGTCCCACTTGGTTGATAATGAGGAGAGAATGACGTGGATGTTTCTAAGAGGTTTGAAATTTGAGATATGTCAGTACCTAATTTCTCATAAACTGTGTTTTTACTAAGATGTTATAAACAGGGCTCAGTTATTGGAGCGCGATAACGAGTCAACCCAACCAAGAGAGAGCAGTCGACAAAATGATAATACCGGTGATAGCAGTCATCGAAGCGGTGACAACAAACGTGGAGGGAATTAATATGCAAGAAATGGTAACCACTTCGGTGGTAATCATGGCCAAGACAATAAGAGTGTACATTTCAAGAAGAGGAGATTCAACAATAATGGAAAGACGTCAGCACCAGCACCCGTTGTTAAGGAAGGAGAACGACCACCTATCATATGCTTCAAATGCAGAGGGGAGGGACACATCAGTCCAAACTACGCGATGCAGTCCAAAGCGTGTTACAATTGTGGAAGAGAAGGTCACCTAGCCCGATTTTGTCGTGCACCAAAGTCAAGTCTAGCTGGGATGGAGGCATCAAAGGCCGTCCCAAACAAGACAAAAAACTGTTAAGTCAAGGGAGAGCGTTTGTCGTAACCTCCCAAAAAGTGAGGAATCCAAACGAGGTCATCACGGGTAAGCTTATCATAAACTCTAGCGAAGTATATACCTTATTTGATACCGGTTCTACCCATTCTATTTATTTCTCCTACTTGTGCTCAACGTTTAAATTTGACTCCGGAGAAATTAGACTTTGACTTATCTGTTGAAACTCCGTTGGGAGAAACCTTTATTACATCCACTGCTTATAAGTCTTGTTTGGTTCAAATCGGTACCCTCACATTACCTGTCGATCTAATTTTATTGAAAATACTTGCATTTAACGTAATTCTAGGGATTGATTGGTTAACTACTCATCATGCAAAAATTGATTATTTTCGTAAGGTTGTTAGCTTTCATATTCCTAACCAACCTATTTTGCGAATTCAAGCAACCAAACCATTAAAATCAATCACTGTCATCTCAAGCCATAAAGCTATTCGTTTATTGAAAAACGGATGTCAAGCTTTCTTAGCTCATGTCACAGATTTAAATAAAAATACGTCAGTTTTGAATGATATTGCTGTTGTTAATAAATTTCCTGACGTATTCCCTGAAGAACTTCCTGGTCTGCCCCAGAGCGTGAAATTGAATTTTGTATTGAACTTGAACCCGGTACAAAACCCATTTCTAAAGCCGCATATCGAATGGCTCCTATTGAACTTCAGGAGTTAAAGACCCAACTGTAAGAATTGTTAGATATCGGTTTCATTTGTCCTAGTACGTCTCTTTGGGGTGCTCCTGTTCTATTCGTGAAGAAGAAAGATGGGAGTATGTGACTTTGTATTGATTATCGGGAGTTGAACCATATCACTGTCAAAAATAGATACCCGTTACCTCGCATTGATGACCTGTTTGACCAGTAACAAGGTGCCAAATTCTTTTCAAAGATTGATCTTCGTTCCGGATATCATCAATTAAAGATTAAAACTGATGACATTCCAAAGACTGCTTTCAGAACTCGGTACGGGCATTACGTATTCCTAGTCATGTCCTTTAGATTGACTAATGCTCCTACTGCCTTCATGGATATGATGAACCGAGTATTCAAGGAATATTTGGATCACTTTGTAGTCGTCTTTATTGATGACATCCTCATTTACTCTAAAAGCTGTGAAGATCATGAGCAACACTTGAGGTTGATACTCCAAAAGCTTTGTGAGAATAAGTTATATACCAAGTTGAAGAAATGTGAGTTCTGGCTTGAGTAAGTAGCATTCTTTAGGCACGTAGTATCAAGTCATGGAATATCTGTTGACCCGACAAAGATTGAAGTAATGCAAAGCTGGGAGAAACCTAAGTCAGTGACCGAAGTACGTGGCTTTCTCGGGTTAGCTAGTTATTATCAGAGATTCGTAGAAGGGTTTTCTCGAATCGCTACTCCATTAACTCAGTTGACTCGAAAAGATACAAAATTCGATTGAAGTGACGAATGTGAGAAGAGTTTTCAAGAACTCAAGAGGAGACTCATTTCAGCACCTGTTCTGACAATACCATCTGGCTCGGAGGGATTTGTCATCTATAGTGATACTTCGGGCAAAGGGTTAGGATGTGTTCTCATGAAGCATGGAAAAGTCATAGCCTATGCCTCTCGACAACTCAAAGAATATGAGAGGAATTATCCTACTCATGATCTAGAGTTGGCAGCTGTTGTCTTCGCACTTAAAATTTGGAGGCATTACCTACATGGTGAGAAGGTGGAGATCTATACGGATCATAAAAGCCTCAAATATTTCTTCACTCAAAAGGAACTTAATATGCGGTAACGACGTTGACTCAAACTGTTGAAAGATTATGATCATACTATTCAATACCATCCTAGAAAAGCGAATGTAGTAGCCGACGCATTGAGTAAAAGATCATATGCAGGTACGAGTGCGTTATTGTCAACGCAAAGGACCATTTTGTATGACTTACAAAGGATGGAGACAGAGTTAAAAACTCCAGGGACCTATGTGATGATGGTGAATATACGAGTAGAACCGACCTTAATCGATAAAGTTAAAGCTGCTCAAGCTACAGACATGGAGCTAATGCGTATGAGGAAGAAAGTGCAAGAAGGAGCTATTTTGGAAGCAAGAATCGATGAAGAAGGAATACTTCGAGTCAATTCCAGACTTTCTGTTCCTAACGATTCTGACTTGAAGTATAAAATTATGATGGAGGCATACAACACACCGTTTGTAATCCATCCTGGGAGTACCAAAATGTATCGTGATCTTCTACATACATTTTGGTGGAGCAATATGAAGAGAGAGATAGAGGGGTTTATCTCAAGGTGTCTAACTTGTCAACGAGTCAAGGCAGAGCATCAAATGCCAAAAGGTCCATTGTAACCACTTGAAATTTCAGAATGGAAGTGGGAGCACATTACCATAGATTTCGTTACTGGTCTTCCTAAGGTTTCTCAAGGCATAGATGCGATTTGGGTCATTGTTGATAGATTGACCAAGTCTGCTCATTTCTTACTAATACGAGAAACTTATACACTTGAACGTCTTGCTCGTATGTACATAAACGAGATTGTAAGATTGCATAGTTTCTGATCGAGACCCAAGATTCAGTTCAAGATTTTGGGTTAGTTTACAAAAAGCTATGGGCACGGATTTAAGATTTAGTTCGGCATATCATCCTCAAACGGACGGGCAGTCGGAAAGGACTATTCAAACTCTGGAGGATTTATTAAGACTCTGTGTCCTTGACTTCAAAGAAAGTTGGGACAAGTTCTTACCATTGGTGGAGTTTTCCTATAACAACAGTTGTCAAGCAAGTTTTGGCATGGCTCCATTTGAGGCGTTGTATGGAAGAAAGTGTCATTCTCCAGTATGCTGGGATGAGGTGGGTGAAGCAACGTTGTTGGGACCGGAGTTGGTACGTATGACTACTGAAAAGATTCAAACGATCCGACAACGTATAAAAACCTCACAAGATCGACAAAAGAGTTATGCTGATCTTCATCGGAAGGACGTGGAATTCAATGTTGGAGAATATGTGTTGTTACGTGTTGCTCCATGGAAGGGAGTTATGAGATTTGGGAAGAGAGGAAAGCTCAATCCTCGATTCATTGGTCCATTTGAAATCCTTAACCGAGTAGGAACTGTGGCCTATAGACTCGCTTTACCGCCAAGTATGTCTCGCGTTCATAACATTTTTCATATATCCATGTTACGTAAATATGTGGAAGACCCGAACCACATTATTGAGTTAGAACCAGACGAAATAGCGAAAGATTTAACGTATGAAGAGGTTCCTGTTAAATTCTTGGATAAGAAGGAACATATTTTACGCTCCAAGGTTATACCTCAAGTCAAAGTTTTGTGGAGAAACCATGATGTTGAGGAAATGACCTGGGAGTTAGAATCTGAAATGAGATCAAGGTATCCTTGCCTCTTCGTCATACCAGGTATGTACCCTAATTTCGAGGGCGAAATTTCATAAGAAGGGGAGGTTGTAAGACCCCAACTTTTATGAATAAAGATGAATTTTCTATAAATATCATTTTTGAATATTAAGGAGTGATTTTGAAATAATGTTATAGTTGTGGGTAATATTTATAAATTTTGTAAAGTACGCAAGTTGTTATATTATATTCGATTGGTCGAGGAATATTCATTTTAACAGGAAATATTCGTACGACGGCACAATCATTGGTGGACCCCACAACGAAATTATTGTCGGAATAAGAAAACGACAAAAATATCTTTTTATAAAAATATCGACGAAAGTTTTACCGTTAACTGTTGAAATACCCGGTGTTAAAAGTACAGTAATACGCGTGGTTGCATAATAGCACACGATATTGATTATTGATGCTTACGTGAGAAGTCACTCAGTTATACTCAATTATTACTACAGTAATTACTGCATTATATATCTCATATTATTGAGTCAATTATTGTCACAGTATCATTTGCATAATATTTTATATTATTAAATCAATAATTGAGACGACAAAGTTATTAATATTATTATTTGTAATATTGACGATGTCTAGAAGTTCTGTCAAGGAGAGATTTGGTCACCTAATTGCGCGCCAATAGAGAGAAATCCTTATTGGAAAGCCCTCTCTTTCCTGGGAACGACCTGGTTGTTAAATATTGCGAATTATAATAATGATGATAAATGTTGAGGAGATTTTTATGAAGTATTTGTTGTATTTATGGTCCCCTCATTTATCCATTTTTTAAAATAATCGATAAAAAATTATTTATTATAATAAAGGTGGGGGCCACAGGTGGGGCCCATGTTTTGAAAATGAAAAAGTTGCCAGAGGTGGTTTTTTGTATGTCACGGGGGAAATAGGGGGGGGAAGTCAGGGAGGGAGTATTGTTAAGGTTATTATATATATATATATATATATATATATATATATATATATATAACTTAGTATATAATAAAAGTTTTCGTTTTATTATAATATTTTATTGCATAGTATCCTTTTCATTCTCCTATAAATAGGATGCTTAGTTAGAATTAAAAATCACACCAGAATCAGAGAATTCTTCTTCTATATATAATCTTGAGCGTATTTCTTTAGAGTTTAGAAAGCTTTGAGCGTAGAAAAAAGTGAAAGTTTTCTTTAAGAATATCCCCGCTATACAAGTTAATATACTCTTTTTTTCAAGGTAAGGGATGTTATTTTTGTTTAATATTCGCTTGAAATTATATTTTCTTCTATACTCTGTAGTATGTAAGCAATATTATTTCGTTTCAGATTTTGAATTCTATACTTGTTTTGTTAAAGTTTTGGCTTCTAAACTCCATGAAATTAGTAGAATATCCTTGATATTTCCGCTTCATCCAGTATCTTTTCATGAAATAATTATTTTGAGCATTCTTGATATGTTTTAACTTTTTCATGTCGGAGTACTATTCACGGGATTACTATTCCTGAAGTACTATTCACGGGATACTATTCACTCAAGTACTATTCACCGGGGGTACTATTCACTCTAGTACTATTCACCCGAGGTACTATTCATGATCAAAATTGATTCGTTTTCGGTTTAAATTATTTTGGTACAATATTATTCTTGAATTTTACTCCACAAAGCAGTATCATGTTGAAAATTTGGATGTTATTGATTTCTGGATAAATTAAATTATAAATCTTTAAAAATTTATCCTTGAACTTGTTTTATTAAATTCTTATATCATTGTCATCATCCTCATGTTTATATTATGTTGAAAGTCATCTGTGGCCTGTAGTGCATAGATGGACTTGGTATGTTTATGACCATGGATTATTCGATATAATCATGACCGTAATGTTACAAATGATGTAGTAAAAGTCCTCATTGGCCCGTAGTGCATTGATGAACAGTTGTTGGCATGATCATGACCATTGATAAAAATACGAATATCCTTGGCCCGTAGTGCATGGATAATTTGTGGTCGTGATACTAATGAATATCCTTGGCCGTAGTGCAGGGGTGATTCGATGATTTGGATTATTTATTAAGCTGAGTCTCAATGAAAAAAGTGATGAAAAATCTTTTAAATCATAGAAGATAGTAGATTTTATACTCTACACGACTCTTCTAATGGATTGTTTGTTTCGCTGCAGTTAAACTTGATGTTTGTTATATTTTATCAGTTTAACACTGTTGCAGGCTAACAATAAATTATTCTGCATTATCTTAGTCATAATATTTCTTACTAGGCTAGTTGAGCTCACCCTTTTGCTTTCATTGTTCTCTTCAGGAAATGAGAACGTAGCCGGGACTAGTCGAAAAACGGAGTGACAGTCCAAATGATAGCATTAGTAGTCTTCACTATTCTATGAAATAGTGTGATAATAAATGTATTGAGGACTCCATTTGAGGTGAATACTGTCTAGAAGACAATATTCGTATTAAAACTCTCAGTTTATGTTTTGTCATATTTTACACGACAATTGTATTATTAAGTTGTATTGGAATTTTGTACCATGTATTTGACGACTCAAGATGGGTGATGTATACCTATTTTGGGGGCGTCACAGACCCCATGTAATAACCCAGAATTTTCTATATAATTAAATAAGAAATTTTGCATATAAATTTTTTTCAGAATCAAAGGCGAGAATATGTGCAAGGTAAGCGTATGTATTTATGTGATAAATAAAAAGTTATTTATTACATGAATAATTACAAATATTTTTTTTAAGAATTACTAATCATTATAAATTATAATTTTATAATAAATTAATTTGACAGTAAAAATATATTTAGTATTTATTTTCCATGAAAATATGTTTATATATTATTTAAATAATATATGAAATGATTATAGAATTATTATAATAATTATTTTATTATATAAATTTATTTTAGATTAATTAAGTTAATTATTTTAACTTAATTAATAATGCTATATATGCAAGATAAATCAGATATGGAATCCAAACCCTAATTTTGGATTTTGACTAAAGAATGAGAATAATAATATTATATTAATTATATTTAAGTGCTATAAATATGTACTATATGTGTAGACCGATAATGTGAGACCCCAGATTTTATGAATAAAGATTTAAATTTCTCGAAATATTTTTTTGAATATTATGGTGTGGATTTGATATAATGTTATAGTTGAAGGTAATATTTATAAATTTTACAAAGTAAGCAAGTTGTTATATAATATTTGATTGGTCGGGGAATATTCGTTTTAACAGGAAATATTCGTACGACGACACAATCATTGGTGGACCCCACAACAGAAGTATTGTCGTAGTAAGAAAACGACAGAATTATCATTTTATAAAAATAACGGCGAAACTGTTACCGTTAAAACTGTTGAACTACCCGGTATTAAAAATATGGTAATACGCGTGGTTGCATAGTAGCACACGATATTGATTATTGATGCTTACGTGAGAAGTCACTCAGTTATACTCAATTATTGCTACAGTAATTGCTGCATCATATCTCTCATATTATTGATTCAATTATTGTCACAGTATCATCTGCATAATATGTTATATTATTAAGTCAATAATTGAGACAATAAAGTTATTCATATTATTATTTGTAATATTGACAATGTCTTGAAGTTCTGTCAAGGAGAGATTAGATAATCTAATTGCGCGCCAATAGGGAGAAATTCTTATCGAAAAGCCCCCTCTTTCCTGGGAACGACCTGGTTGTTAAATATTATGCATTATAATATTAATAATGAATAAGTCCGTGTTGATTAAGGATGAAATTGATAGTCCCATTGTGTGGAAATTATTAGTGTTAATAGAAATCGACATTTATTTCGATAATAATTAATGTTTGGAGGTTATATTGACCAATCAGGCAATTAACCGGATAAATGAGCAATTAATTGCTATTATTTCGCATGCTTATAACTATTTGTTCATATGTGTGTACTATTGATTCACATTCATTCATTTACTATTAGGGGAGTTAGTGCAAGATTGATAATACTTGCATGACTAAGTTAAAAATAGAAGTATAGTTGAAGGTACTATACTGTAATTTATATTTTTATAACTATTGAGTCACATGATTGAACTATTGATTCACATTATTTATTATTATGGGAGGTGATGCAAGTTTGATAATACTTATAGGACTAAATTAAAAATGAAGAAAATGAGGGAGGTATTATACTGTAATATTCTGAGCCCCAAAATGTACAATTATTGAAACTATATTTTTCTATAAATAGAAGCTCATTCTTCCTTCATTTCTCACCAATTCACTAAAGCTATAGACCAATTATTATAGAGAGAAATTATAGAGAGAAAGAAGAAGAGAAGTCTGCTACCTCACTATTCCAGTATCCAGTTTCTTCTAAGGTAAGGGTTATTATTTCTTTCGTATTCATGAAGAGAGATATTGTTATTCCATTCCTTATTATTCTGTTGGAATAACCTGTATATGCGATGTGACGACCCCAAAATAGGTCCATTCCATCCAACCCATTTCGAGTCGCCAAATACATGGTACAGAAAACAACTACAACTTTATTACAACAATTGTCGTACAAAATATAACAATACATATGCTGTGAGTTTGGATACAAATATATACCAAATGTGACACATGTCCCAACCGTGGACAACACCTCACAGTGACACCTTACATAAAGGTATAGTCAAAAACTGTTTTAAAAATTAAAATATTTGGGAAGTGCTCATGGAAATCTTCGTACATGGGAGATCATGCGTCTAGGCTATAATAGATATCATATGGCCACAAAATTATCCTTGGTTGACCCAATAGACCCCAAAGAAAAACGAGAAGATTACTATCATAATCTTCCCAATGGTGAGTCTTCTCTTGACTTATCATTATCTCCATTGTCTCTAATTGAGAATTATACTTCAAACAAACACCAAGATTATATAGGTAGTGCTCGTAAATATACTCAGCAAGTGGATGAGCACAATCCTGTCTTATGATGACACGAGGTTGTATGTCATTAGACATCTTGTATGATAGTGGCAAAATAACCTTCCAACGTTGGGTTCGCTTCACCCTAGATGATTCACCAAATATAACTACTAAATAATGACCACCGTTCCATTCCCCTGCTACCCCCACTCGACCCAGCTACACTCTTATTACCTGAAAGGAATTGTGAAACAGAAGGGTGAGCACAACTAGCCCAGTAAAGAATATCATGACTAAAGATAAATAAGTTATCAATAGCCTTCAACAGAATTAAATCAGAGATTTAGAACATATGGTTAATGATAAAAATTTCAACCATAGTTGCAGCGGAACGAGCAATCCATTAGAAGAGTCAAATAAACTACAAAGTCTATTATCTTCTTCATGTTAAAAATCTAACAACAATGTTTTATCCCTGTAACATCACTCAATAGTTCCTTTCCACAATCATATGAATAACTCATAATCATAATTGTGATTCTAAATTTTTCTTCGCACCCAGGACGAAGAATATTTTTATCACCTGTTTTTACCTGAAACATCAAAGATCATGGTTATACCAAATTATAGTTCCTGTTTGTAATTATACTAATAACTTCATCTTTGCACTACGGGCCAAAGATATTCGTCAATAGACCATCTTTGCACTACAGGCCAAAGATATTCATCAACAGGTCATCTTTGCACTACGGGCCAAAGATATTCATCAACAATTCATTTTTGCACTACAGGCCAAAGATATTTCTCAACAGTTCATATTTGCACAACAGGTCAAATATATTAATATCTCAAAGAATATATAATCAATTCAGAATTATATAAACAATAATTATAACCATGTTAATCAATTCATCTTTACACTTAAGCTAATGATATTCAATTATAAATTCAATGGTCATGATCATACCAGTTAACAATTCATCTTTGCACTACAGGCCAAAGATATTTCTCAGTCACGATCATACCAATAAAATACCCATCTTTACACTCAAGTGAAAGAGAATTTTAACATCAGGGTTATAAAAATGTTATATATGATAATAAAATCAATATAATCAATATATAGTTTTAATCTCCAGAGTAATATTCATAAATCAATTATAATTTGGTTAGAAAAAGAAACTAATTTTTTAGTGAATAGTAACTCGTGAATAGTAATTCATGAATAGTAATTTCGTGAATAGTAACTCGTGAATAGTAACTCATAAATAGTAACTCGTGAATAGTAACCCCGACTCAAAAAGGTAGAAATTTCACAATAAAATTCATACCAATATTTCGGTATAATGATATTGAAAGAATAACATTTCTTAAACTTATAAACAATTTATTTTAATTGTTTACACTTTACTAAATAATACATTTAATCATCCTAAAATGCCAAACTCATAAGTTTTCATCACCAATAACCAAAACCCTCATAAAAAGTCTGCATATACCTCATATATGATTACCAAGCCATAAAATCCTATTTTTTAATTTTCTTCCTTCACATAACATATTTAATTCATTTATTCATAACTAGTCCATTTTCATGAAAAATACCAAATCAGTTCTAAAAATATTTCTTTTCTGAAAATTAGCATAATATAGTCCCATAGTGAACATATATTTCTCTCAGAATTTTTAAAATTCATTTACTATTTTTCATATGGCCAAAACCGCCGAATATTTAGACATTTATCATAAATTGTACTTTTATCCAAGAATTCCGAAATTCACAGAGTACACTGATATTATATAGATGTACTCCAAATAAAAATTTCATCAATTTTGGAGTTAACCATAAGGAGTTATAAGCGGTTGCTTTTCAAATAGTCTTTTTCTCATAAAATTCATAACTCTTAATCTATAGATCCAAAAATCGCCATTTTTGGACACAATCGATAAAACTCATCAAAATATCATTTCAAATTTTTCCAAAATTTTCTGAAGATCGTTAGAAGTACGAACTGAAAAACATAACAACCCTTAAAATCCCTTACTATCCCCTACCTCAAAAGAGCAATATTTCTGACTGAAATGCAAAGTCGAAGGAAACTTGCACTGAATAGCAACTCTCAAAGTATCTAAATACTCACAAAATATGCTTCATAATATAGAGAGAGAAAGAGAGAAATCTTATGTTTCTGGTGTGATTTTTAATTTTAACTTAGCCCTCTATTTATAGGAAAATGTTAGCACACCGAAGCAGACTTAACCTGCAACCTGATGGCTTTACCTGCTACTATTTCCACCCACCACATTTGAATAAAAATCTCAGCACATTTCTTCACCAACCAAGAGTGGGGCCCACCATTTCTAAAATTTTCCACCAAAATAATTAACTCCGAAAATTCAACAATTTCTGAACCAGTCATCTCGTAAAATTCATAACAAATCATACGTTATTTTTAACGGTTCAAAATTTGTGGACATATACTCAACTTATATATGTATAACATATCTAAAAATTACCACGATCCAACGGTCGGATCAAAAATTGTTACTCACACAATAAAGCTGTAAGAACACTGATTTGATCTTTTAATACCTCCAATCCGACAAAATACTGATAAAATACCTCAACATTAATTCCTTAATTTATAACCACATAAATAACTCCATCATTTATATCCACATCCAATAAATATTTCCTTATCATATAAATCAATAATTAATTATTCACAAATAATATTATAGAATTACAATTATGACACCCAGGCCGTTTTCAGGAAAGAGGGAGCTTTCTAATAAGGATTTCTCCTTATTGGTGCGCAATTAGATGACCAAACCTCTCCTTAGACAGAACTTTCTAGACATTGCCAATAATGCTATCTAATAATATTATTCAAATAATATGAATTACTGATCTGATAATGGAAAATACTGTGCAGTAACAATTATTGAAACAACAATAATATAAAATATCAACGCAGCAATTATTGAATCAATAAAATAAAATATTGAACAGTAACTACTGTAACAATTATTGAGTAGTGCCTTCTTACGTAAGAATCAATAATTGAAAAAAATATTGTGTAATACCGTGTGCTACTGTGCAACTACGCGTATTACTGTATTTTAACCACCGGGTGTTCCAACAGTGTTAACAGTAACAACTACGCTGTTATTTATAAAAACTCAATTTTGTCGTTTTCTTCATCCGACAGTTATTCTGTTATGGGGCTCACAAATGGCTGCGCCGTCGTACGAATATTCCCCGACAGAAAGAATAGTCCACGACCAAACGAATATTCCCCGACAACAATGAATATTTTATAACCACTTGCGTATTTTTGACAAAAATTCATATATCACCCTTAACTTTAACTTTTTATCAATTTAACCATTTACTGAATTGTAATTATAAGAAAAATTGAATACTTTTATTTCATAAAATTCGGGGTCTTACATGCGAAGTACCGCATACATGGTGAAATTTTTTTGTTATTCCATTCTTTATTATTATGTTGGAATAACCTGTCTATGCGAAGTACCGCATGCATGGTGAAATTCTTTTATTATTCCATTCTTTATTATTCTGTCGAAATATCCTGTCTGTGCGTTTACGCATGACCTGGTTCCATTATTTATTATTCTGTCAGAATATCCTGTCTGTGCGTTTACGCATGACCTGGTTCCATTATTTATTATTCTGTTGGAATAACCTGTCTATGCTGTCTATCGCATGCCTGGTGAATTCTTCTGTTATTCCATTCTTTATTATTCAATTAGAATAACCTGTCTACGCGGACTACCGTATGCATGGTTAATTCTGCTGTTATTCTATTCTTTATTATTCTGTTGGAATAACCTGTCTATGTGGATTACCACATGCATGGTGAATGATCCTTCGTATTCATTCTTTATTAAATTATGGAAATGATCTGTTTACATAGATTATGATGAAAGTCATAATAAAAGCATTGGACTGATAAAAATCATGGGTATATGTAGTATTATTAAGTGTTATGATGAGTTATATTGGTTATTATGTGAAAACAAGAAAGTTTCTTAGAAATCACAAAGGGTTGAAAATCAAATTTTGGTGAAAATGGAACATAAAATTCAATTGACCATATCTCCTATTATATTTCTAATTTTCGAGTGTGGTCAATTTCTAGAGTTAGATCTATGAGTTTTCTAAGTTATCCAAGTGGAATCACTGGAAAAAGTATTGTAGATTTTCGTGTGGACTGATTTTAGCAAAGGAGTCAAAAACTGCAAAGTACTAAATAACTACTGCCCAGAAATTTAAAATGGCATTTTTGGCCACTTAATTTGTGAGAAAATTTCCGGCCTTTTGGGACATGGAAATATATGGTATAAAGTACCTCCTGTCCAAAAATGAGCTCATTCTGACTTAAAATGAGTAAGTTATGACTATTTTAATATTTAGGTTTTTTGACGAAAAATGCTATAACCGGAGTTCTATAACTCCGATGACCATGAAATTTAAATTGAAAGCTCACGTTAACATGTGTAAGATACTGCCAAGATTTGGGAATTTCTGGAGTTAAACTTGAGGTAGCTAATTTCTTAAGGAATTAATTAGAAATTAATTTTTGAAAAATAGTAAATGAATTTTAAAAATTCCGAGAAAAATATATGTTCAATATGAGATTATATTCTGCTAAATTCCAGAAAAGAAATATTTTTAGGACTGATTTGGTATTTTTCATGAAAATAATCTAGTTATGAGTAAATGAGTTAAATATGTTATGTGAAGTAACAAAATTAAAAAAATAAGATTTTATGGCTTGAGAATCCTATATAGGGTATATGCAGATTTCTGATAAGGGATTTAATCAATGGTAATGAAATCTTATGAGTATGACATTTTTGAATGATTAAATACATTACTTGGTAAAGTGTAAACAATTGAAATAAATTGTTTATAAGTTTAAGAAGTGATTAAAATATTGTTATAATATTAATAATATTAGATTATGAGTTTATTAAGTGATTGATAATATTTGGATAAATTTAAAGTCCTTAATATTTATCCATTTTTTCGTTTGATTAATGCTTAAATCATGTTCATCATTCTCATGCTTATATTGTGATGAAAGTCATCTTTGGCTTACGTGCATAGATGGACTTGGTGTGATTATGACCAGTGATTATTCGGTGTAATCAAGACCGTAATGTGACGAATGACGTGGTAAAAATCCTCAGTGGCCTGTAGTGCATTGATGGATAATTTTTGGTATGATTATGACCAGGAATTATTCGGTATAGTCATGACTATTGATGATTTAATGAATATCCTTGCCCGTAGTGCAGAGATGATTCGATGATGTGGTTTATTTATTAAGCTGAGTCTCAGCGATAAAAATGATGAAAACATTTTAAATCATAGAAGATAGTAGATATCATGCTCTACTTGACTCTTCTACTAGATTGCTTATTCCGCTGCACTTAAACTTGTTGTCTATTATATTCTATCAGTTTAACATTGTTGAAGGATAATGATAATTTCTTCTGCATTATCTTAGTCATAATATTTTTACTGGGTTAGTTGAGCTCACCCTTTCTTTCACTGTTCTCTTCAGGAAATGAAAACGTAGCCGGGACTAGTCGGGGAACGGAGTGACTTTTCAGATGATGGCATTAGTAGTCCTCACTATTCTGTTAAATAGTGTGACATTAAATGTATTGAGGACTCATTTTGAATTTCAATACTGTCTAGATGACAATATTTGTATTAAAACTCTTAGATTAAATTTTGTCGTATTTTACAGGACTGTTGTATAATTAAGTTATATTTAATTTATGTACCATGTATTTGGTGACTCAAAATGGGTGATGTATACCTATTTTGGGGGCGTCACAGATAATGGTTGGTCAATTATGGTGTATCATGTCAAACCCTAGGATTATTGGGATAAACCCTAATTTGAAACTCAAACTAGAGTTTAAGATCGGTCAAAAAGTGTGTTAATGTGATGAATAGAAATTATTAGAATTATAATCTAAATTAGGAAACCCTAATTATTATTCAGGAACCCTAATTATTAGAAACCCTAATGACTAGAAACCCTAATCGCTAAAATAAAACCCTAATCGCTAAATTATAAAGCTTAATGCTAATTAGTGGACCTTAAACCCTAATGTTCAAGTCTAATGTAATTAGATAACCTACGTTAATTAAGAAACCCTAATTTGGAATTTTAGAAACTTTAATTTTCATTTTAACCTAATTTGAAAAATTCTAGAAACTATTTTTTTTACCTTAGGGTTAAACCCTAAGAGTTTGCCAAGTTACCAAATGACCATTAAAATTAAAAGCCAAAAGGCCATTTTGCCTTTATTGCATTATTGTGGCTAACTTGTCAAACTTACCAAAACTTTAGTGGTTGAGCAACCCTAGCCTAGCCATGTGACTACAAAACCTACATATCAGGAAATTCACCGGCCAAATTCATTGCATACAAGTTATATATATAGATCAAGAGAAAGAAAGGTTCATTATTTTGCTCATTTATTCACCAACACTCATCCAAGACCCTCTCTCTCTAACCTACGAAATATTATAGTAAATCAGTCCCAAAAGCAAGCCCCACTATCACTCATAACTGATCAGAAGCTAAAAATCAAGATTTAGTAAAGAGAGGTATAAACCCTAATTTAGAATCTGATCCTTGTAGCTATGTTAGATGTTATGATTTTGTGTTAAAACATGTTGTTTATAGTGTAAATAGTTGATCTGGATTGCTAAATGTTAGATCCATAACTTCTATGACCTCGGATTTGATGATTTTCAAAATTTGGAAAAATCTTAAAATGATGTCTGACAACGAATGTCAGGTCTCCTAAATCTCTTGCTGTTTATTGTTTTGGTTTTTTAAATGTTTGAAGTTGTAGTATGCTATGAGATCTGTATTCTGGAACTTGAATCAAGGTCAGAGCATGAACAGATTGCAAGATATGGGTGGTCAAACCCCTTTAACTGACCATGATTGAATAAGTTCTGGGTAACCTAGAACTTGCCCAGAACTGTCTGACAGTATGTTCATGCGTTTAGATCTTGCAAGTGTTAGTTATTTTGTTCTTTTTCTTGTAATAAGGTTGTAATATGGTATATGGACTACAGTTTAAAGCCTTTAGATCATTTAAATAACATATATATGTGATGTAGTGGCCGGTCAAAGTAGCATGGTTGAACACGAAAACAGTTTTCTGGGTAACCCAGAAAACTTATGAACACGATTTCTGACATGCTTTGATCGGCATAGATCTGCTTGCTCTGATGTTGTTATAGTGATTTTATGTAATAGATCTATACATTTGCATTCTGGCTACACACTGAAACCTTTAGATCACAAAAAGAACACAAGGAGCACAAGTTGTGGAAACCCAAAGTAGAGCAGTCAAACTGTTCTTCATTTCTGGGTAACCCAGAAAATGAAGAACATCTCTGACAGCTTGTTCTAGGCATTATATCTTGCTCATGTGTTATGTTGTGGTCTAGAACTTGCATGATAATTGTAGTGTTACATTAGTATTACAAGCTGTGATCAACAGATAGCCCAAAAACACCAAATACAATGAATTATTCATTGTTAAACCAGCTAACTCGAAACTGTCACTTGAATGTTTTTGGTGCTCAAGAACACCTAAGACTACACTTTCTGTCGCTAGAGGCTATAGCGACAGACTTTTTAATATTAATTAGTTTATTTTCCAAAAATCATTTAAAAATAGAAATTAATTTCTAAAAATTACAAAAATAATTTTAAAAATAATTTTAAGTTATAAAAATGAACTTTTAATAATTTGGCATATTTTCCATAAATATTAGTATTTATTTAAATATTATTGATATTTAATTTATTTAATAAATGTATTAAATAAATTAATTAAAAATAATTTTATTATATTAAAAATTATTTTAAATGATAATAAAGTATTTAAAAATATTTGAAGTTATAAAATATAAATTTTAATATTTTAAAGTAAATTTCATTAATTACTTAATATTAATTAAATTAGATTTATTTAATAATTATATTAAATAAATTAGTTTAAAAATAATTTTAATATTATAAAAATTATTTTAACTGAAAATAAAGTATTTAAAAAAAATTAAAGTATAAAATATAACTTTTAATATTTTAAGATAAATTTTATTAATAATTTAATAATAATGATATTAAATTTATTTAATAATTATATTAAATAAATAGTTTAAAAATAGTTTTATTAATTTAAAAATCATTTAAAAAGGATATAAATGGTTTAAAAATATTTTTAAGTTATAATAAATGACTTTTAATATTTTGATAAATAGTACATTAATATTAAAATATTAATAGAAATTATTTAAAAATAATTTTAAATGTTTTAAAAATCATTTAAGGGTAACAAAAATGTTTTAAGAATATTTTAAGTTATTATAAATAACTTTAATATTTTGACAATGGTTTCATTAATAATTTAATATTAATTAAATATTAATGATAATAGAATTGTTTAATATTTAAATCATTTTATAATGATTTCAGTGTTTGAAAAATCATGAAAAATTATTATAAATGTTTAAAAATTATTATAAGTCATGGAAAAATAATATGACTGATATTTAAATTATCTAAAAGAATATTAAACTACAGAATAGAGTTTTAGACTCGATAATTACTTGATAAAGCCGTCGGTACACTGAAATATTTTAGAAATTGATTTGGACTTAGATAGTTTGACTAAATAAGCGTTTGTTTGTGATCCAATGACTGCTAAACATCTGTGACAATGTGATTATGTTATGTGCTGACTGCAATTAACAGTACTATATGTTATGATATGTTATTCTAATCGATAGAATGATCTTAATAATGATAGGTCTCGGTATAAAAGATAAAACTAAGTTGCGTAACTGTAAGCAGCAGACCAGGCAAGTATCTTACCTTTGCATTTACTTTATGCAATGGACATATGTAAGCTAATATCTGAACTATTCTTTTTCATTGTTCAAATACCTTAACCTTGTATATACTTATGCAATGATTCTGTATAAGTAAGTTATTAAATTATAATCTATTGTACAAGTTCTTTAATTCGGTTATTGTATAATCTAGATATTTATTATGTTTGTTAATTTCTAAGTATGGTTATACAAGTGTCCTCACTTGGATAATCATTGTATTTAATCACATATTGATACATACTTGTTGGTTTCCAGTATGAACTCTTAATCAAACCTCGTTTAAGCTATTTGACCCAGCTAGACACAGATTTAAAAATATTGTTTAACATGATAAAACCTTATTGATATCTAATCAAATTGTTTTGGTTTGGATTCCAGACTAAATATGAACTTCTCGAACATGGGAAACTTTTGTGCGCCTAAGGCGGATAAGATGAACAAAAATATCGTTCTGGCATGTAGTATTGATCAGTACAGGGCATAACGGGCTGATCACCCCCCATGCGTGTAAGTTA
This sequence comes from Panax notoginseng, assembly GCA_016801055.1. NCBI lineage: Eukaryota > Viridiplantae > Streptophyta > Magnoliopsida > Apiales > Araliaceae > Panax > Panax notoginseng. The sequence goes on along the minus strand of CM029017.1, from coordinate 64,745,415 downwards.
TGACGGTTTGCAGATGAAGTTCTGTATACCTTTTTGAAAAATAAAAACAAAGTTCATAGTCTGTCGACTATTCTCCAATTATAGTCAATACGTAGTTTCAAAAATTTGATATAGAATTGATATTTTGTTATTATGGGTTCAACTTACTTCATAACTATTGATTCATTGTAGAAGTGTCATTCAAAGAAAATATTTAATCCTTTCAGCTAATGTTTATTGTTTGTTATTACTTGCTGGGCACTCAAATGCTCATTCTTGCTTAATTTAAATATTTTTAGTTAAGTGTGATCAACCAGAAGGCTCTGCCAAGAACAAATGGAAAGGAAAGTTGACCGAATAAGTTTATATTATCTTATGTAATATTTATACCTTATTAAGACAATGATATCTATTAATTATCATGTAATGAATGTTTAAAGGTCGTATACCTGGGATTAGACTTTGATGTATGTAAATTAAGTTTAATGTTTATATTATTATTTTTATTTCGCTCAAAGAAATGGTATCGTAAAACATCAAGTTCGGGTTTCAAGTACCTGAATTTGGGGGTGTCACAGGTTGGTATCAGAGCTTTAGGGTTAGAAACCTTAGGCGTGATAGACCTTAGGCTATAACCTTAGAACGGAGGAAAACGTTAAAAATACAAATAACTTATATAGAGTTTAAAAGGAGATGAATTGGATAAATTCATCGTCAGCCAAAATAAAAGATAATTTACATAAAACTATTATTTACTATGTGTATATACTATATGCTAATCAGGATAATTTATGTGTGTAGATGTCAGGTGGAAAAGAATTAAAATACCTTCAAATCGTAAAGAAGGAGCCAATATCAAAGCCAATAGCTGAAATAGAGGCTCACAGTGCAAGAAACCCTGATGAGTTGGTTATTGTGGAAAGCGTAGTACCAGATCCGAAAATGGTAGTATTGACAGATAGTGATTCAGACACTAAAGTTGAAGCTGATCAAGCATCAATGGAGGTGCAGAATTTGAGGAACAAGGTTTCTTCTCTGGAAAAGCTATTAAATAGTCAACTGCGAAAGGCGTTAATAGAAATAATGGAAGAACAAGATAAGCTTAAAATCCAAATTGATCAAATGAGAGCCAAAAGCAACAAATCGGGTGTAGCTCCGAGCAAGAAGGGGAAAAGAAAAATGAAAGACCGCGATATAGGAAATCCTGATAACAACTAAGGGAACTCTAACAAAATAGAAAAGTGTACAAACTGTAACAAGAAACATGAAGGCTTATGTAGAAAAGGGGAAAATATTTGCTACAATTGTGAATATGAGGGACATTTCTCTCCCCATTGTCCCAATCTAAAGCAAGGTGTCTATTTTATTTGTGGGATAGAAGGTCATCTGGCGAAAGGTTGTCCAAGATCAAGAAAAAGGCATAGTGAATAATTAGTATAAGTACTGTTTAAATATATGTGTGTTCTATGATAAGTATGTCTGTGTAATGTAATATTCTCAAATTTTGTATAAGTTGTAACAGTAAATCCTGACTTTTGTTGTCACAAAGGGATAGCAGTATGTGCTATGTTATGTAAAGTACTATGACTTAGTTGAATGAATGTGAATCTATGTTTGATTAATGAAATAAGTCTTGTATAAAACTTCGTGTTATATGTTAAACTTATACAATAAAGTTTAGAATGTAAGTTAATAAAGAATAATTTATGGTTTTATTTAAAAAGATAATGCCGCCAAGACGTCGAACTCGAAATCAAAGGGCAAAAGAATCTGTCAACAACGCTGGAGGATAACAACTAGACCAGATGCAAAACTTTGCACACATAGTAGCTCAAGCCATGTAGACTGGAATGCCAGCCGCACGAAATTAGCCGGACAATCACTTGGCAAACTTCAAAGACTTCAAATTAGTTAGACCGCCACAATTTAGAGGGACAATTGACCCTATAGAAGCCCAACTTAGGTTAAGGAAATAGAGAAGGCTTTCGTGATTGCTAGGGTAGATGAGGGGCAAAAGACAGCTTTTGCCACTTATATGATGAAAGGGGAGGCGAACTTTTGGTGGGAGGCAAATCAAACTAGGGCAGGAGAAGGTGTAGTTACATGGGCTAGGTTTAAGACATTTTTTTCCAAAAACTATCTCTTAGTTAGTATGCAGGCGAGGATGAACGTAAATTTTTTGGAGTTAAAGCAGGATAATATGACGGTGTCAGAGTACGCCGCAAAGTTCAATGAATTAGCTAGGTTCGCTCCGCATCAAGTTGATACGGAGGCTAGGAAGGTAAAAAGGTTGTAATAACCCAGGATTTCGAATAATCAAAATTTTACGAATTTTTTTATTATTTTATATTGACTGTTAATATTGTACTGAGTATCTGTGATACGAGACTCGAGAATTAGTCATTTTGTGTATTGACTGAGAAATTAGAGTAGAGTTATGCTTAACAACTTTAGAAACCCTAACCCTAATTTTTGGATAGGGATTCGACAAAAAATATAATTAAAATAATTATATTGATAAGTACGTGTTTGTACCGTATAGAGATTTTGATCAACTGATTGATCGGATAAGGTTTAAGATTTATAAACCCTAATAAGAGATTAGAAACCCTAATCTCAGATTTAGAAAACCTAACGTACCGTTAGAAACCCTAATTGAAAGCCGAGAAATCCTAATTTCATATTTGGGAAGCCTAAAACCCTAATTAGGAAACCCTAATCTTAATTGTATGCTTAATGTTTTTAGTAAATGTTAATATGATTAGGAAACCCTAATTATAATTTAGAATTTTTAATTTTTAATTTTTTTAATTAAAAACCCTAATTAGAAAATCCTAGAAATCTAATGTTGTAAAACCTAAGGATTAAAATCTTAGGGTTAAACCCTAAGAGTTAAACTCTAAGGGTTTGGTAAATTCCTTATTTGCCATTAAAACTGCTTGTACAATGACCAAAGTACCCTTTTTACATATTTTAGTAAGTTAACTTGTAAATTTTGTAAAACCTTTAGTGGTTCACCAACTCCATTGACTTTGTGTCATCAAATCTCAGCAAATCAGCCTCATTTGACACCTAGCATGCTTGAATACAATGTATCTAAGTAATATAAATGGATTTGAGAGAGAGAAATTCTATTTATTTTGTCATTTTTCCTCTAAAGCCTTCAACAACTCTCTCTCTCTTCTGGCATCCGAAATTATCAAGTATCTCAGTCCCATAACGTGTAAGACCCCAACTTTTATAAATAAAGATGAATTTTCTATAAATGTCATTTTTGAATATTATGGAATTAATTTGATATAATGTTATAGTTGTGGATAATATTTATAAATTTTACAAAGTACGCAAGTTGTTATATAATATTCGATTGGTCGGGGAATATTCGTTTTAACAGGGAATATTCGTACAACGACACAATCATTGGTGGACCCCACAACGGAATTATTGTCGGATTGAGAAAACGACAAAAATATTTTATTAAAAATAACGGCGGAAATTTTACCATTGTTACTGTTGAACTACTCGGTAGTAAAAGTACAGTAATACGTGTGGTTGCATAGTAGCACACGGTATTGATTATTAATGCTTATGTGAGAAGTCACTCAGTTTGATTCAATTATTGTCAGTTAATAATATGAATTATTTAGCGATAATGACGTTTTGTTTTATTCGTAATAAAACAGAAACATCTTTTTATATAAAACAGAATACTTTATTAAAGTTATTCTATAAATAGAATATATTATATTTTATTTAAAAGATTTTTCTTTAAATATGGACCGTCAGATTAAAGTAATCAATCTGGACCGTTCATGGATTAGTTACTATGCATTCTATTTTTCTATAAATAGCAGCTCATTCCTTCATTATTTCTTACGAATTCACTGAACTCTAGAGAGAGAAACTATAGAGAGAACTATAGAGAGAGAGAAGAAGAGTATTCTGCTACTTAACTACTTCCTTATTTCAGCTCGTCTTTAAAACGGTAAGGGGTGTTATTCTTTCTTATTCATGAAGAGAACTGTTGTTATTCCATTTCTTATTATTCTGTTGGAATAACCTGTATACGCGGTCTACCCTATACTTGGTGACATTCTTCTATTATTCTGTTGGAACATCCTGTCTGTGTGTTTTATACCGGACCTGGTTCCGTTTTTATTATTATTCTGTTGGAACATCCTGTCTGTGTGTTTTACACCGGACCTGGTTCCGTTTTTATTATTATTCTGTTGGAACATCCTGTCTGTGTGTTTTACACCGGACCTGGTTCCGTCTTGTTATTATTCTGTTGGAATATCCTGTCTGTGTGTTTTACACCGGACCTGGTTCCATTATTTATTATTCTGTCGGAATATCCTGTCTGTGCGTTTACGCCGGACCTGGTTCCATTATTTATTATTCTGTTGGAATAACCTGTCTGTGCGGTCTATCGCATGCATGGTGATTTCTTTTGTTATTCCATTCTTTATTATACTCAGTTGGTTAAGTTTTGACTTCTATACTCCATGAAATTAGTGGAATATCCTTGATAATTGCGGTTCATCCAGTATCTTTTCATGAAAATATTCTTCTAAGCATTCTTGAATTTTACTCCACAAAGCAGTATCATGTTGACAATTTGGACGTTGTTAATTCTTGGATAAATTAATTCTTGAACTTGTTTTATTGAATTCTTATATCATTGTCATCATCCTCATGTTTATAAAATGTTGAAAGTCATCTGTGGCCTGTAGTGCATAGATGGACTTGGTATGATTATGACCAGGGATTATTCGGTATAATCATGACCGTAATGTTACAAATGATGTGGTAAAAGTCCTCATTGGCCCGTAGTGCATTGATGGACAGTTGTTGGCATGATCATGACCATTAATGAATATACGAATATCCTTGGCCGTAGTGCAGGGGTGATTCGATGATGTGGATTATTTTATTAAGCTGAGTCTCAGCGATCACAGTGTTGGAAAATCTTTTAAATCATAAAAGATAGTAGAGTTTATTTTCTACTTGACTCTTTTAATGGATTGCTTGTTCCGCTGCAGTTAAACTTGATGTCTATTATATTTTATCAGTTTAACATTGTTGAAGGCTAATGATAATTTATTCTGCATTATCTTAGTCATAATATTTCTTACTGGGCTAGTTGAGCTCACCCTTTCTTTCACTGTTCTCTTCAGGAAATGAGAACGTAGCTGGGGCAAGTCGGGGAACGGAGTGATGGTTCGAATGATAGTATTAGTTAGTAGTCCTCACTATTCTATGTAATGGTGTGTTAATAAATTTAATGAGGACTCCTTTTGAGTATGAATACTCTCTAGAAGATAATATTTGTATTCAAACTCACAGTTGTATTAGTAAGTTGTATTTGTATTCTGTACTATGTATCTGACGACCCAAGATGGGTGATGTATACCTAATTTTGGGGGCGTCACAGTTGGTATCAGAGCTTAGGGATATGATCCCTGGCTAAGATGTGAGAATAGAACTAGGAGGGGAGAGACGGGGAATTCCTTCGCTAGTATGACCTACCTAAGTTTATTTGCATGGTATTTAATTGGTCGGTCATAATATAAGGATAATATATGACATATCAATTAATTTTTATTTTGTGGCAGTATCTGAAAATGGCATCTGAGAATGTTGAGAATAGCAATGGAGCACAGGCGACTGTTGATTCACCACATATCAATAATCAGGATAATGTGCATCAGGAAGGTGACAATCCTCATGCAAACAACAACACTGACCAGATGATGAATGATGGAATGTTCAGAGGTTTTATGCAATTCATGCAACAACAGGTGAAAGCGGCTCCTGTCCACAACGTAGGTGGAAATACTGGAAACTCTCAGGCGGTCACCGCTAAACAGTTTAAGGAGCTGGGACCACCGGAGTTTAAGGGAGAACCCAAACCACTTGTAGCTGAAACATGGATAAAGCAGATCACCAAGATATTTGATGTCTTGGGTTGCTCCGAGGAGCAAAAGGTTCCCTTTGCCGCCTTTATGTTGCGAGGAGAGGCAGATTACTGGTGGGAATCGATAAAGCGTACTCAACCTGCCGCACTGAAGATGTCTTGGGAGAAGTTCCAAGAGCTGTTTAACGACAAATACTTTCCCGAGAGTATTCGTCACATGAAGGAGGTGGAGTTCATCAAATTGGAGCAGAATAATATGACCGTGTCGCAGTACGAGGCAAAATTTGCGGAGTTATCCCGGTTTGCGTCCCACCTGGTGGATAATGAAGAAAGAATGACGCGGATGTTTTTAAGAGGTTTGAAGCCGGAGATACGTCAACATCTTGTTTCTCATAAACTGTGTTTGTATTCAGATGTTGTAAATAGGGCTCAGTTGGTGGAGCGCGATAACGAGACAACGCAACCAAAAGAGAGCAGCCGACAAAATGATAATACCAGTGAAAGCAGTCATCGAAGCGGTGACAACAAGCGTGGAGGGAATCAACAGGCCAGAAATGGTAACCACTTCGGTGGTAATCAGGGCCAAAACAATAAGAATGGCATTTCAAGAAGAGGAGATTCAACAATGATGGAAAGACGTCAGCACCAGCACCTGTCGTTAAGGAAGGAGAACGACCACCTATCATATGTTTCAAATGCGGAGGGAAAGGGCACATCAGTCCAAACTGCGCGATGCCGTCCAAAGCATGTTATAATTGTGGAAGAGAAGGTCATTTAGCCCGATTTTGTCGTTTACCGAAGACAAATTCAGCTAGATGTAGGCACCAAAGGCCGTCCCAGAAAAGTCAAAACCGGTTGTGCAAGGGAGAGCGTTTGTTGTGAACTCCCAGAAAGCAAGGAACCCGAATGAGGTCATCACGGGTAAGCTTATCATAAACTCTAACGAAGTCTATACTTTATTTGATACCGGTTCTACCCATTCTTTTATTTCTCCTACTTGCGCTCATCGATTAAATTTGATTCCGGAGAAATTAGACTTTGACTTAGCTGTTGAAACTCCATTGGGAGAAACCTTCATTACATCCACGGTTTATAAGTCTTGTTTGGTTCAAGTTGGTACCCACACATTACCTGTCGATCTTATTTCATTAAAAATACTTGCATTTGACGTGATTCTAGGGATTGATTGGTTAACTACTCATCATGCAAAAATTGATTGTTTTCGTAAGGTTGTTAGCTTTCATATTCCTAATCGACCTATTATGCGAATTCAAGCAACCAAACCATTAAAATCAATCGCTGTCATCTCAAGCCATAAAGCTATTCGTTTATTGAAAAACGGATGTCAAGCTTTCTTAGCTCATGTCACAGATCTAAACAAAAATACGTCAGCTTTGAATGATATTTCTGTTGTTAATAAATTTCCTGACGTATTTCCCGAAGAACTTCCTGGCCTACCCCCAGAGCGTGAAATTGAATTTTGTATCGACCTTGAACCCGGTACAAAACCCATTTCCAAAGCCCCATATCGAATGGCTCCTATTGAACTTCAGGAGTTAAAGACCCAACTGCAGGAATTGTTAGACATTGGTTTTATTCGTCCTAGTACTTCTCCTTGGGGTGCTCCTGTTCTGTTCGTGAAGAAGAAAGATGGGAGTATGCGACTTTGTATTGATTATCGGGAGTTGAATCATGTCACCATCAAAAATAGGTACCCATTGCCACGTATTGATGACCTGTTTGACCAGTTGCAAGGAGCACAATTCTTTTCAAAGATCGATCTTCGTTCTGGATATCATCAGCTGAAGGTTAGAACTGAGGATATTCCAAAGACTGCCTTCAGAACTCGGTATGGGCATTATGAATTCTTAGTTATGTCTTTTGGATTGACTAATGCTCCTGCTGCCTTCATGGATATGATGAACAGGGTATTCAAGGAATATTTGGATCACTTTGTGGTCGTCTTTATCGATGACATCCTTGTTTATTCCAAAAGCCGTGAAGATCATGAGCAACACTTGAGGCTGGTACTCCAAAAGCTTCGTGAATACAAACTTTATGCCAAGTTGAAGAAATGCGAGTTCTGGCTGGAAGAGGTAGCATTCCTTGGGCACGTAGTATCAAGTCGTGGAATATCGGTTGACCCGGCAAAGATTGAAGCTATTCAAAGCTGGGAGCAACCTAAATCAGTGACCGAAGTACGTAGCTTTCTTGGTTTAGCTGGTTATTATCGGAGATTCGTGGAAGGATTTTCTCGAATCGCTACTCCATTAACTCAGCTGACTCGGAAAGATACAAAGTTCGGTTGGAGCGAAGAATGTGAGCAGAGTTTTCAAGAACTCAAGAGGAGACTCATTTCAGCACCTGTTCTAACAATACCATCTGGCTCGGAGGGATTTGTCATCTACAGTGATGCTTCGAGCAAAGGGTTGGGATGCGTTCTCATGCAACATGGAAAAGTCATAGCCTATGCATCAAGACAACTCAAGGAATATGAGAGGAATTATCCTACTCATGATCTAGAGTTGGCAGCTGTTGTCTTTGCACTTAAAATTTGGAGGCATTACTTGTATGGGGAGAAGGTGGAGATCTTTACGGATCATAAAAGCCTCAAATATTTCTTCACTCAAAAGGAACTCAACATGCGACAACGACGTTGGCTTGAACTGTTGAAAGATTATGATCATACCATTCAATACCATCCTGAAAAGCGAACGTGGTAGCTGACGCATTGAGTAGAAGATCATATGCAAGTACGAGTGCGATATTGTCAACACAAAGGCCCATTTTGTGTGATTTGCAAAGGATGGAGATAGAGTTAAAGACTCCAGGGACCCATGTGATGATGGCGAATATACGAGTAGAACCGACTTTAATCGATAAAGTTAAAGCTGCTCAAGCTACAGACCTGGAGCTGATGCGTATGAGGAAGAAAGTGCAAGAAGGTGCTATGCCGGAAGCAAGAATCGATGAAGAAGGAATACTTCGAGTCAACTCCAGACTTTGTGTTCCTAACAACCCTGATTTAAAGTATGAAATCATGATGGAGGCGCACAACACACCGTTTGCAATCCATCCTGGAAGTACCAAAATGTATCATGATCTTCGTCATACATTTTGGTGGAGCAATATGAAGAGAGAGATAGCGTTGTTTATCTCAAGGTGTCTAACTTGTCAACGAGTCAAAGCGGAGCATCAAGTACCAAAAGGTCCATTGCAACCACTTGAAATTCCAGAATGGAAGTGGGAGCACATTACCATGGATTTCGTTACCGGTCTTCCTAGGGTTTCTCAAGGTATTGATGCGATTTGGGTCATTGTTGATAGATTGACCAAGTCTGCTCATTTCTTACCGATACGAGAAACTTATACACTTGAACGTCTTGCTCGTATGTACATAAACGAGATTGTAAGACTGCATGGTATGCCAGTATCCATAGTTTCTGACCGAGACCCAAGATTCACTTCACGATTTTGGGTTAGTTTACAAAAAGCTATGGGCACGGAGTTACGATTTAGTTCAGCATATCATCCTCAGACGGACGGACAATCAGAGAGGACTATTCAAACTCTTGAAGATCTATTAAGACTCTGTGTCTTTGACTTCAAGGGAAGTTGGGACAAGTTCTTACCATTGGTGGAGTTTTCCTACAACAACAGTTATCAAGCAAGTATTGGCATGGCTCCATTCGAAGCATTGTATGGAAGAAAATGTCGTTCTCCAGTATGCTGGGATGAGGTGGGTGAAGCAACGTTGTTGGGACCGGAGTTGGTACGTATGACTACAGAAAAGATTCAAACGATCCGACAACGTATAAAAACCTCACAAGATCGACAAAAGAGTTATGCTGATCTTCATCGAAAGGACGTGGAATTTGATGTAGGAGATCATGTGTTCTTACGTGTTGCTCCATGGAAAGGAGTTACGAGATTTGGAAAGAGAGGAAAGCTCAATCCTCGATTCATCGGTCCATTTTTAATCCTCGATCGAGTAGGAACTGTGGCTTATAGACTCGCTTTACCGCCAAGTATGTCTCGTGTTCATAACGTTTTTCACATATCCATGTTACGCAAATATGTGGAAGACCCGAACCACATTATTGAGTTAGAACCGGACGAAATAGCGGAGGATTTGACGTATGAAGAAGTTCCTGTTCAAATCTTGGATAAGAAGGAACATATTCTACGCTCCAAGGTTATACCTCAAGTCAAAGTTTTGTGGAGAAACCACGATGTTGAGGAAATGACTTGGGAGTTAGAATCTGAAATGAAATCAAGGTATCCTTACCTCTTCGACATACCAGGTACGTACCCTAATTTCGAGGGCGAAATTTCATAAGAAGGGGAGGTTGTAAGACCCCAACTTTTATAAATAAAGATGAATTTTCTATAAATATCATTTTTGAATATTATGGAGTTAATTTGATATAATGTTATAGTTGTGGGTAATATTTATAAATTTTGCAAAGTACGCAAGTTGTTATATAATATTCGATTGGTCGGGAAATATTCGTTTTAACAGGGAATATTCGTACAACGACACAATCATTGGTGGACCCCACAACGGAATTATTGTCGGATTGAGAAAACGACAAAAATATTTTATTAAAAATAACGGCGGAAATTTTACCATTGTTACTGTTGAACTACTCGGTAGTAAAAGTACAGTAATACGTGTGGTTGCATAGTAGCACACGGTATTGATTATTAATGCTTATGTGAGAAGTCACTCAGTTTGATTCAATTATTGTCAGTTAATAATATGAATTATTTAGCGATAATGACGTTTTGTTTTATTCGTAATAAAACAGAAACATCTTTTTATATAAAACAGAATACTTTATTAAAGTTATTCTATAAATAGAATATATTATATTTTATTTAAAAGATTTTTCTTTAAATATGGACCGTCAGATTAAAGTAATCAATCTGGACCGTTCATGGATTAGTTACTATGCATTCTATTTTTCTATAAATAGCAGCTCATTCCTTCATTATTTCTTACGAATTCACTGAACTCTAGAGAGAGAAACTATAGAGAGAACTATAGAGAGAGAGAAGAAGAGTATTCTGCTACTTAACTACTTCCTTATTTCAGCTCTTCTTTAAAACGGTAAGGGGTGTTATTCTTTCTTATTCATGAAGAGAACTGTTGTTATTCCATTTCTTATTATTCTGTTGGAATAACCTGTATACGCGGTCTACCCTATACTTGGTGACATTCTTCTATTATTCTGTTGGAACATCCTGTCTGTGTGTTTTACACCGGACCTGATTCCGTTTTTATTATTATTCTGTTGGAACATCCTGTCTGTGTGTTTTACACCGGACCTGGTTCTGTTTTTATTATTATTCTGTTGGAACATCCTGTCTGTGTGTTTTACACCGGACCTGGTTCCGTCTTGTTATTATTCTGTTGGAATATCCTGTCTGTGTGTTTTACACCGGACCTGGTTCCATTTTTATTATTCTGTTGGAATATCCTGTCTGTGTGTTTTACACCGGACCTGGTTCCATTATTTATTATTCTGTCGGAATATCCTGTCTGTGAATTTACGCCGGACCTGGTTCTGTAAGACCCCGAATTTTATGAAATAAAAGTATTCAATTTTTCTTATAATTACTATTCAGTAAATGGTTAAATTGATAAAAGTTTAAAGTTATGGGTGAAATATGAATTTTTTTTTCAAAATAAGCAAGTGGTTATAAAATAATCATTGTTGCCGGGGAATATTCGTTTGGTCGTGGAATATTCTTTCTGTCGGAGAATATTCGTACGACGGCGCAGCTATTTGTGGGCCCATAACGAATAACTGTCGGGTGAAGAAAAACGACAAATTTGAGTTTTTACAAATAATGGCGTAGTTGTTATCGTTAACACTGCTGGAATACCCGGTGGTTAAAATACAGTAATACGCGTTATTGCACAGTAGCACACGGTATTGCATAGTATTTTTGAAATTATTGATTCTTACGTAAGAAGGCACTACTCAATAATTGTTACAGTAATTACTGTTCAATATTTTATTTTATTGATTCAATAATTGCTACGTTGAAATTTTATATTATTGTTGTTCAATAATTGTTGCTGCACAGTATTTTCCATTATCAGATCAATAATTCATATTATTTGAATAGTATTATTAGATAACATTATTGGCAATGTCTAGAAAGTTCTGTCTAAGGAGAGGTTTGGTCATCTAATTGCGCGCTAGTAAGGAGAAATCCTTATTGGAAAGCCCCCTCTTTCCTGGGAACGGCCTGGTTGTCATAAATGTGATTCTGTAATATTATTTGTGAATAATTAATTATTGATTTATATGATAAGAAAATATTTATTTTATGTGGATATAAATGAGGGATATATTTTTGTGGTTAAAATGAAGGAGTTAATGTTGAGGTTTTTATCAGTATTTTTGTCGGAATGGAGGTATTAAAAATCAGGGTTTTTGAGATATTTTGCGGGGGTTATAATTTTTAATCCGACCGTTGGATCGTGGTAATTTTTGGATATGTTATACATATATAAGTTGAGTATATGTCCACAAATTTTGAACCGTTAAAAATGAACGTATGATTTGTTATGAATTTTACGAGATGACTGGTTCAGAAATTGTTGAATTTTCGGAGTTTATCATTTTGGTGGAAAATTCTAGAATTGGTGGGCCCCACTTGTGGTTGGTGAAGAAATGTGCTGAATTATATTTCAAATGTGGTGGGTGGGAATAGTAGCAGGTAAAGCCATCAGGTTGCAGGTCAAACCTACCAAAATTTTCCTATAAATAGAGGGCTAAGTTAGAATTGAAAATCACACCAGAAACATAAGCTTTCTCTCTTTCTCTCTCTATATTATGAGTGTATTTTGTGAGTATTTAGATACTTGGTGAGTTGCTATTCATCAGTGCAAGTTTCCTTCAGCCTTATACCGATCAGAAGTACTGCTCTTTTGAGGTAAGGGATTGTAAGGGATAGTAAGGGATATTAAGGGATTTTAAGGGTTGTTATGATTTTCAGTTTCGTAATTTTTCTGATCTTCAAAAATTCTGGAAAAATTTGAAATGATATTTTGATGAGTTTTCTTGATTGTGTCCAAAAATGGTGATTTTTGGATGTATAGATTGAGAGTTATGAATTTTATGAGAAAAGACTATTTTAAAAGTAACAGCTTATAATTCCTTGTGGTTAACTCCAAAATTGATGAAATTTTTATTGGGAGTACATGTATATGATAGAAGTATACTCTGTAAATTTCAGAATTTTTAGACAAAAGTACAATTTTTGATAAATGTCTAAATATTCGGCTATTTTGGCCATATGAAAAATAGTAAATGACTTTTAAAAATTCTGAGAAAAATATATGTTCACTATGGGACTATATTATGCTAAATCCCAGAAAAGAAATATTTTTGGAACTGATTTGGTATTTTTCATGAAAATGGTCTAGTTATGAGTAAATGAATTAAATATGTTTTGTGAAGAAAGAAAATTGGAAAATAGGATTTTATGGCTTGAGAATCCTATATGAGGTATATGCAGATTTTTGATGAGGGTTTTGGTTATTGATGATGAAATCTTAAGAGTTGGCATTTTATGATGATTAAATGCATTAATTAGTAAAGTGTAAACAATTTAAATAAATTGTTTATAAGCTTAAGAAATGTTATTCTTTCAATATCATTATACCGAAATATTGGTATAGATTTTATTGTTGAATTTCTACCTTTTTGAGTCGAGGTTACTATTCATGAGTTACTATTCACGACAAATTGGTTTTTTTTTATAGTTGATTTATGAATATTACTCTTGAAATTAAATCTATGTTTTGATCATATTATTTTTATAATCATATATAACATTTTTATAACCTTGATGTTGAAATTCTCTTTCACTTGAGTGTAAAGATGGGTAAATTATTGGTATGATCATGACTATGGGTTCTCTTTGGCCAGTAGTGCAAAGTTGAATTGTGACTGGTATGATCATGACCATTGAATTTATAATTGAATATCTTTAGCTTAAGTGCAAAGGTGAAATGATCAACATGGTTATAATTATTGTTTATATAAATTCTTAAATGATTATATATTCTTTGAGATATTAATATATTTGGCATGTAGTGCAAATATGAATTGTTGAGGAATATCTTTGGCCTGTAGTGCAAAGATGAATTGTAGATGAATATCTTTGGCCCGTAGTGCAAAGATGACCTGTTGTTGAATATCTTTGGCCAGTAATGCAAAGATGAACGGTTGAGGAATATCTTTGGCCTGTAGTGCAAAGATGAATTGTATGAATATCTTTGGCCTGTAGTGCAAAGATGGTCTGTTGATGAATATCTTTGGCCCGTAGTGCAAAGATAAACTGTTGTTGAATATCTTTGGTCGTAGTGCAAAGATGGATTTATTAGTATGATTATGAACAGGAACTGTGATTTGGTATAACCATGATCTTTGATGTTTCAGGTAAAGACAGGTGATGAAAATATTCTTCGTCCTGGGTGCGAAGAAAAATTTAGAATCACAATTATGATTATGAGTTATTCATATGATTGTGGAAAGGAATTGTTGATTGATGTTACAGGGATAAAACATTGTTGATGGATTTTTAACATGGAGAAGATAATAGACTTTATAGTCTATTTGACTCTTCTAATGGATTGCTCGTTCCGCTGCAACTATGGTTGAAATTTTTATCATTTACCATATGTTCTAAATCTCTGATTTATTATTGATGAAGGCTATTGATAATTTAATTATCTTTAGTCATGATATTCTTTACTGAGCTAGTTGTGCTCACCCTTTTGCTTCACAATTCCTTTCAGGTAATAAGAGTGTAGCTGGGTCGAGCGAGGGCAACGGGGAAATAGAACGGTGGTCTCTAGCTATGGATGTTCTTCCGAAGCAGTATAGAAAAGTTCATTTAGTAGTTTTATTTGGTGAATCCAATAGGGTAAGGTGTACCCAACGTTGGAAGGGTGGTTTGCCACTATCATACAAGATGTCTAACGACATACAACCTCGTGTCATCATAAGACAGGGATGTGCTCATCCACTTGCTGAGTATATATACGAGCACTACCTATATAATCTTGGTGTTTGTTTGAAGTATAATTCTCAATTAGAGACAGTAGAGATAATGATATGTCAAGAGAAGACTCACCATTGGGAAGAATATGATAGTAATCTTCTCGTTTTTCTTTGGGGTCTATTGGGTCAACCAAGGATAATTCTGTGGCCATATGATATCTATCATAACCTAGACGCATGGCCTCCCATGTACGAAGGTTTCCTTGAGCACTTCCCAAAGATTCTAATTTCTAAAACAGTTTTTGACTATACCTTTATGTAAGGTGTTATTGTGAGGTGATGTCCACGGTTGGAACATGAGTCACATTTGGTATATATTTGTATCCAAACTCACAGCATATGTGTTGTTGTATTTTGCACGACAATTGTTGTAATAAAGTTGTAGTTATTTTCTGTACCATGTATTTGACGACTCAGAATGGGTTGGGTGGAATGGACCTATTTTGGGGTTGTCACAGGTGGTATCAGAGCTTAGGGATATGATCTCTGGCGGAGATCGGGGAATACAACTAGGAGGGGAGAGATGAGTAAATCCTTCGCTAGTGTGTCCTACCTAAGCTTATTTGTTGGTCAGTCATAATATCAGGATATTATGTGATATGTTAATTTGTTAAATTAACCCTTGTTTTGAAGCTGTATTCTAGAATGATATTTGAAATACAGGAGATGAGCAATGGAGAAATTATGATGACAGGAAAGATGGAATCTGAAATGAAGCAAGGTATTCTCAACTCTTTGAAATACCAGGTACGTAAATTTCGGGGACGAAATTTCATAAGGAGGGGAGATTGTAAGACCCCGAATTTTATGAAATAAAAGTATTCAATTTTTCTTATAATTACTATTCAGTAAATGGTTAAATTGATAAAAGTTTAAAGTTATGGGTGAAATATGAATTTTTTTTCAAAATAAGCAAGTGGTTATAAAATAATCATTGTTGTCGGGGAATATTCGTTTGGTCGTGGAATATTCTTTCTGTCGGAGAATATTCGTACGACGGCGCAGCTATTTGTGGGCCCATAACGAATAACTGTCGGGTGAAGAAAAACGACAAATTTGAGTTTTTACAAATAACGGCGTAGTTGTTATCGTTAACACTGTTGGAATACCCGGTGGTTAAAATACAGTAATACGCGTTATTGCACAGTAGCACACGGTATTGCATAGTATTTTTGAAATTATTGATTCTTACGTAAGAAGGCACTACTCAATAATTGTTACAGTAATTACTGTTCAATATTTTATTTTATTGATTCAATAATTGCTACGTTGAAATTTTATATTATTGTTGTTCAATAATTGTTGCTGCACAGTATTTTCCATTATCAGATCAATAATTCATATTATTTGAATAGTATTATTAGATAGCATTATTGGCAATGTCTAGAAAGTTCTGTCTAAGGAGAGGTTTGGTCATCTAATTGCGCGCTAGTAAGGAGAAATCCTTATTGGAAAGCCCCCTCTTTCCTGGGAACGGCCTGGTTGTCATAAATGTGATTCTGTAATATTATTTGTGAATAATTAATTATTGATTTATATGATAAGAAAATATTTATTTTATGTGGATATAAATGAGGGATATATTTTTGTGGTTAAAATGAAGGAGTTAATGTTGAGGTTTTTATCAGTATTTTTGTCGGAATGGAGGTATTAAAAATCAGGGTTTTTGAGATATTTTGCGGGGGTTATAATTTTTAATCCGACCGTTGGATCGTAGTAATATTTGGATATGTTATACATATATAAGTTGAGTATATGTCCACAAATTTTGAACCGTTAAAAATGAATGTATGATTTGTTATGAATTTTACGAGATGACTGGTTCAGAAATTGTTGAATTTTCGGAGTTTATCATTTTGGTGGAAAATTCTAGAATTGGTGGGCCCCACTTGTGGTTGGTGAAGAAATGTGCTGAATTATATTTCAAATGTGGTGGGTGGGAATAGTAGCAGGTAAAGCCATCAGGTTGCAGGTCAAACCTACCAAAATTTTCCTATAAATAGAGGGCTAAGTTAGAATTGAAAATCACACCAGAAACATAAGCTTTCTCTCTTTCTCTCTCTAGATTATTGAGTGTATTTTGTGAGTATTTAGATACTTGGTGAGTTGCTATTCATCAGTGCAAGTTTCCTTCAGCCTTATACCGATCAGAAGTACTGCTCTTTTGAGGTAAGGGATTGTAAGGGATAGTAAGGGATATTAAGGGATTTTAAGGGTTGTTATGATTTTCAGTTTCGTAATTTTTCTGATCTTCAAAAATTCTGGAAAAATTTGAAATGATATTTTGATGAGTTTTCTTGATTGTGTCCAAAAATGGTGATTTTTGGATGTATAGATTGAGAGTTATGAATTTTATGAGAAAAGACTATTTTAAAAGTAACAGCTTATAATTCCTTGTGGTTAACTCCAAAATTGATGAAATTTTTATTGGGAGTACATGTATATGATAGAAGTATACTCTGTAAATTTTAGAATTTTTAGACAAAAGTACAATTTTTGATAAATGTCTAAATATTCGGCTATTTTGGCCATATGAAAAATAGTAAATGACTTTTAAAAATTCTGAGAAAAATATATGTTCACTATGGGACTATATTATGCTAAATCCCAGAAAAGAAATATTTTTGGAACTGATTTGGTATTTTTTATGAAAATAGTCTAGTTATGAGTAAATGAATTAAATATGTTTTGTGAGGAAAGAAAATTGGAAAATAGGATTTTATGGCTTGAGAATCCTATATGAGGTATATGCAGATTTTTGATGAGGGTTTTGGCTATTGATGATGAAATCTTAAGAGTTGACATTTTATGATGATTAAATGCATTAATTAGTAAAGTGTAAATAATTTAAATAAATTGTTTATAAGCTTAAGAAATGTTATTCTTTCAATATCATTATACCGAAATATTGGTATAGATTTTATTGTTGAATTTCTACCTTTTTGAGTCGAGGTTACTATTCATGAGTTACTATTCACGACAAAATTGGTTTCTTTTTTATAGTTGATTTATGAATATTGCTCTTGAAATTAAATCCATGTTTTGACCATATTATTTTTATAATCATATATAACATTTTTATAACCTTGATGTTGAAATTCTCTTTCGCTTGAGTGTAAAGATGGGTAAATTATTGGTATGATCATGACTATGGGTTCTCTTTGGCCAGTAGTGCAAAGTTGAATTGTTGACTGGTATGATCATGACCATTGAATTTGTAATTGAATATCTTTAGCTTAAGTGCAAAGGTGAAATGATCAACATGGTTATAATTATTGTTTATATAAATTCTTAAATGATTATATATTCTTTGAGGTATTAATATATTTGGCATGTAGTGCAAATATGAATTGTTGAGGAATATCTTTGGCCTGTAGTGCAAAGATGAATTGTAGATGAATATCTTTGGCCCGTAGTGCAAAGATGACCTGTTGTTGAATATCTTTGGCCAGTAATGCAAAGATGAACGGTTGAGGAATATCTTTGGCCTGTAGTGCAAAGATGAATTGTAGATGAATATCTTTGGCCTGTAGTGCAAAGATGGTCTGTTGATGAATATCTTTGGCCCGTAGTGCAAAGATAAACTGTTGTTGAATATCTTTGGTCGTAGTGCAAAGATGGATTTATTAGTATGATTATGAACAGGAACTGTGATTTGGTATAACCATGATCTTTGATGTTTCAGGTAAAGACATGTGATGAAAATATTCTTCGTCCTGGGTGCGAAGAAAAATTTAGAATCACAATTATGATTATGAGTTATTCATATGATTGTGGAAAGGAATTGTTGATTGATGTTACAGGGATAAAACATTGTTGATGGATTTTTAACGTGGAGAAGATAATAGACTTTATAGTCTATTTGACTCTTCTAATGGATTGCTCGTTCCGCTGCAGCTATGGTTGAAATTTTTATCATTTACCATATGTTCTAAATCTCTGATTTATTATTGATGAAGGCTACTGATAATTTAATTATCTTTAGTCATGATATTCTTTACTGGGCTAGTTGTGCTCACCCTTTTGCTTCACAATTCCTTTCAGGTAATAAGAGTGTAGCTGGGTCGAGCGAGGGTAATGGGGAAATAGAACGGTGGTCTCTAGCTATGGATGTTCTTCCGAAGCAGTATAGAAAAGTTCATTTAGTAGTTTTATTTGGTAAATCCAATAGGGTAAGGTGTACCCAACGTTGGAAGGGTGGTTTGCCACTATCATACAAGATGTCTAACGACATACAACCTCGTGTCATCATAAGACAGGGATGTGCTCATCCACTTGCTGAGTATATATACGAGCACTACCTATACAATCTTGGTGTTTGTTTGAAGTATAATTCTCAATTAGAGACAGTAGAGATAATGATATGTCAAGAGAAGACTCACCATTGGGAAGAATATGATAGTAATCTTCTCGTTTTTCTTTGGGGTCTATTAGGTCAACCAAGAATAATTCTGTGGCCATATGATATCTATCATAACCTAGACGCATGGCCTCCCATGTACGAAGGTTTCCTTGAGAACTTCCCAAAGATTCTAATTTCTAAAACAGTTTTTGACTATACCTTTATGTAAGGTGTTATTGTGAGGTGATGTCCACGGTTGGAACATGAGTCACATTTGGTATATATTTGTATCCAAACTCACAGCATATGTGTTGTTGTATTTTGCACGACAATTGTTGTAATAAAGTTGTAGTTATTTTCTGTACCATGTATTTGACGACTCAGAATGGGTTGGGTGGAATGGACCTATTTTGGGGTTGTCACAGGTTCCATTATTTATTATTCTGTTGGAATAACCTGTCTGTGCGGTCTATCGCATGTATGGTGATTTCTTTTGTTATTCCATTCTTTATTATACTCAATTGGTTAAGTTTTGACTTCTATACTCCATGAAATTAGTGAAATATCCTTGATAATTGCGGTTCATCCAGTATCTTTTCATGAAAATATTCTTCTAAGTATTCTTGAATTTTACTCCACAAAGCAGTATCATGTTGACAATTTGGACGTTGGTAATTCTTGGATAAATTAATTCTTGAACTTGTTTTATTGAATTCTTATATCATTGTCATCATCCTCATGTTTATAAAATGTTGAAAGTCATCTGTGGCCTGTAGTGCATAGATGGACTTGGTATGATTATGACCAGGGATTATTCGGTATAATCATGACCGTAATGTTACAAATGATGTGGTAAAAGTCCTCATTGGCCCGTAGTGCATTGATGGACAGTTGTTGGCATGATCATGACCATTAATGAATATACGAATATCCTTGGCCGTAGTGCAGGGGTGATTCGATGATGTGAATTATTTTATTAAGCTGAGTCTCAGCGATCACAGTGTTGGAAAATCTTTTAAATCATAAAAGATAGTAGAGTTTATTTTCTACTTGACTCTTTTAATGGATTGCTTGTTCCGCTGCAGTTAAACTTGATGTCTATTATATTTTATCAGTTTAACATTGTTGAAGGCTAATGATAATTTATTCTGCATTATCTTAGTCATAATATTTCTTACTGGGCTAGTTGAGCTCACCCTTTCTTTCACTGTTCTCTTCAGGAAATGAGAACGTAGCTGGGGCAAGTCGGGGAACGGAGTGATGGTCCGAATGATAGTATTAGTTAGTAGTCCTCACTATTCTATGTAATGGTGTGTTAATAAATGTAATGAGGACTCCTTTTGAGTATGAATACTCTCTAGAAGATAATATTTGTATTCAAACTCACAGTTGTATTAGTAAGTTGTATTTGTATTCTGTACTATGTATCTGACGACCCAAGATGGGTGATGTATACCTAATTTTGGAGGCGTCACATAACGCCTCTTAGATCACCCAAGAACAGATTAGAAAGCAAGAATCAAAGATTGAGCTAGAAAGGTATAAAACCCTAACCTATTTTGATCTTACATGCTAAGAAAGATTTTGTGTTCAAGTGTTTAATCAGGTGTTATATGATATTTTTAGATGATCTATGTTGATCCATCATGGATCCATAGCATCAAAGTGGGTAAAAACCATATTTTTCAAAATCTGTTCTTGAGCTTGAAATGTGGCCTGACAACCAAATGTCAGTGGCCACAAATCGTTGCTCGTTTGTGTTTTTTGTTGTTTTATGTTATGGATCAGTAGTCTGGTATGTTGTCTTTGATCTGCAAGTGGAATTAGTGTTATTTGATGTCTGGATTTGTAGTTATTATCGGTCAAAACCCGTTGACCGGGCATGACCAGGCCAATTCTGGGTAATCCAGAAAGCCATAATCAGCGTCTGACAACGTTTTGTGGGCTTAAGATCTGTCAGGTTTTATACGTTTTGTTGTTGTTGTTGTTGTTGTTGTATTAAACTTGTAGCCTGTTGTATGCACTTTAGTTTCATGTCTTTAGATCCTTTAAACAATCAATAGATCGAATGGAGTGGTCGGTCAAAGTAGCCATTCGAGCCTGACTTAGCATTTTTGGGAATTCCCAGAAACTCTATGAACACCCGTTCTGACAAAGTTTGACTGAGCTGTAACTTGTAATTTGGTTATTGTTTAATTGATCTATTGTTGTAGTGTTGTTCACTGTTATGAATACTACGAGTATGAACCAAGAAATCACCAAAAGAAGAACTAGAACACTTATCTAATTGAGCTCGAAATGAGACACTCGAACTGCCTTAGGTTTCTGGGTTGCCCTGAAAACCCAGGTATGGTCTGACAGGGACTTTGAGAGTCCAGATCGCTTTGTTGTGTTGTGTTGTTGTTTGACCTAGATATTGGTTTCTAGTTGTAGTGTTGTATAATGAATACAAGATCTGAGATTTTGGTTGGACAGAACATGCATGAACCGAGATTAAAGTGTGGTCAAACATGACCCCTTGTACATTGAGATTGTCAGTTTTCTTGAGCCAAGAACACCTAAGACAACAGGCAAGTGTCGCTAAAGGCCTATAGCGACGGTTTGCAATATATTTATTTTCTGATTTTCTAAAAATTATTTAAAAATAGAAATAAATTATAAAAATTATTAAAAATAGTTTTAAAAATTATTATAAATTATGAAAAATAATTTTTGACCAATTGGAATATTTTTCTTTAATATTTAAAGATTAAAGGTATTTAATTTATTTAATTAGTATATTAAATAAATTAGAGAAAAATGATTTTAATATTATGAAAAATTATTTTAAATAAGAATAATGTATTTAAAAATATTTTGAGCTATAAAATGTGACTTTTAATATTTTTAGAGAATTTTCATTAATAAATTAATATTAATGATATTAGATTTTTTTAATTATTATATTAAATAAATGAATTACAAATGATTTTATTGATTTGAAAATCATTTAAAAATGAGAAAAATATTTTAAAAATATTTTAATTATAATTAATGACTTTTAATATTTTAATAATAATTTCATTAATATTTGAATATTAATGGTGATTCTTTAAAAATAATTTTAATTATTTTAAAAAATTGTTTAAGTAGAATATTGATGATTTAAAAATATTTTAAGTTATTAATAATAACTTTAATATTTTGACAAGTATAATATTAATATTTTTATATTATTAAATATTAATGATGATAAGATTATTTGATAATTAAATCATTTAAAAATGATTCTAATGTTTGAAAAATTATTATAAATTATAATAATTGCTTATAAATTATTAAAAGCTTTCGAAAAATATTATAAATGATATTTGACTTATCTAAAATAATATTGAAGCTTAGAGACCTAATTTAATTGACAATAAATGTGTTAATTGTCGGATAGGGTGACCAGAACACCGAGAATGGATCGAAGTCCAACCAGACCGAACTAGTTAGACTTGATAAGTGTTTATATAGGTTATAAACACTGATGTGGCTATGTGATAATGTGCATAGGAGAAGATTGACTGTGAATTATAGTGTTACGTGTTATGAAATATTGTGCTAATTGTGAGACCGATATTATTGGTTATAGGTCTTACGAACGCAGATAAGTTTATTGTGTAGCTGTAATCAGTGGAAGAGGCAAGTTTCCTAACTTAATCTTGAGTTAATATTGTTTAAATATTATAGTGGTTAATTATTGCTAATTATACCACATCCAAGAATTTATTGTTGATTATTCGCAGTTAGTGCATGTTTAATAATTCAAATTGAATTACTGATTCAAAAAAATATATATTCGTAGAATTACTGTTGTTGGATATTCATATCTGTAGAAGCTAGTATTGACAGTACACATAATTCCTGTTTATTATCGAATTATGTTGAGAAATGTCTTAGCTAATTATTCTGGCTAGATGAACATTTGTTAGAACTTGATAGGTTCGAGAAGAGAAGAGAAGATAATTTAATTATTATTGATAGATCAATGCCAGTTGTATCGGGTAGATCAAAAAAGAAAACTTGATAGGTTTGAGATGAGAAGAGTAGAGAAGAGAAGTGACTAGTTATTGAAATCATTGAATTTCGTTGTTAAATCAAATCTTGATTATGAGACTGAGAAGAACAACCTTTTATATATAGGGAACATTTTATTGGTCGTAAATTCGATCATTACGCGCGACTTAAGTATTATGCATAATATAGGGTATAAGGAGTTGGCCGACTCTAAGTACTTGCAGAGGAGTATGATTTAATCTTTATGGTTATCTGATACACCTGCGTATATGTCAAAGTAAAACTTTAATATATACCCGAGAAGAGAAGTTAAAGACCCAACGGATCACTCATCATAAATTTGGAAAACATTCCACTTTGCTATTTCGTAGAATTAATTCTTGATTATTCATTTGAATATCGTAGAAAACCTTGAAAGCGTTGTACTCTTTCATTATCGGATTATTGTTGCGGAGAATGTGAGAAGACTTGATATTGATTTCTATACCTTTATTGTATGTCTTAACTTGCGGGGCAAACTTGTTGCTCACCCTTGCTATATATAAAACTTTTCAGCTAGAGACGAAGTTACAGAAGGTGCAATGAAGAAGAACAAAGGAAAAGGCATAGTGATAAATTAGTTGTGATTAGCATATTTATTATGTTGTATTGTAAACCCTTTTTGTATATCTAAAGGGTAAGTTTGTAATGTTAAGGTTAGAGAACCTGGGATTATTATATTAACAATCTTTATTAATGACTTATGTATTACTATTTCTATATGAATGGGTAGTTAGATGTTATTATATTGTGGATCGTGAACACCAAACTCGGGGGTAAGGTAACCCGGATTTGGGGGCATCACAAAGGTTCGAGCTAGGATTAAAACCCTGGCTCTACAACAAGGTGGCAGTGTTGTAGATCTCTACATTCGCAGCACTCTTGGAAAATGCTATTATAGCCGAAGAGGGGAGTGAGGCTATGAGCCTCTACAACAAGGGGAAAAAGAATAAGGGCAAAGTCGAGGGAGCTTTGAAGGTGGAAACTAATAGTGGGAGTAGGAGTGGAAATGAAAAGAGGAAGGGGAACAATTTTGGAAATATCCAGGTGAAGCAGGAAGGTGTGAAGGTGGTTTAGTGTGGGAACTGTGGAAAGAATCACTCAGCGGAGTGTTTGAAAGGAAAATTTGTTTGTTATAAGTGTGGGCAGGAGGGACATATCTCTCTTAACTGCCCCAATCCAAGAATGAACAGTGGGTGTTTTTTGTGCGGATCAACGGAGCATAAGTGAAAGACTGTCCAAAAAGGAGAATGGAATCAGGGAGTGTGACTACTGGTAAAGGCAGCGGGACTCTGGCGATAACTGGACCGACTTCAACAAGCAAACCAACAAAGTCAACCGCAAGAGTGTTCAACATGACTGTTCAGGATACCGTGGCAGCTGGTGATGGAACTCCAGGTATTATTCAAATAAATTTTATTTTTGTATATATGATTTTCGTATATATAGTAAATTATTTTATAAAGAAATTTTGAAGGAGGAATTTGAGTTCTTTTAGAAATCAAATTTCCGTTTAATCAGATAGACAAGCTTTATGTTGAATAGTTAAAGAGCAGTCCGATTGAATCTGATCAAGATCTACTTGAAATGAAAGCGTATGTTATTTACCTTAGTGTGTATAGATTTTAAAACGGTGATTCCGGGGACAGAATCCTTATAAGGGAGGGTGAATCTAATAACCAAAAATTTTCTATATAATTAAATAAGAAATTTTGCGTATAAACTTTTTTTAGAATCAAAGGCGGAAATATGTGCAAGGTAAGCATATGTATTTATGTGATAAATAAAAAAATTATTTATTACATGAATAATTACAAATATATTTTTTAAGAATTATTGATCATTATTAATTAAAATTTTATAATAAATTAATTTGGTAGTAAAAATATATTTAGTATTTATTTTCCATGAAAATATGTTTATATATTATTTAAATAATATATGAAATGATTATAGAATTATTATAATAATTATTTTATTATATGAATTTATTTTAGATTAATTAAGTTAATTATTTTAACTTAATTAATAATGCTATATATGCAAGATAAATCAGATATGGAATCCAAACCCTAATTCTGGATTTTGATTAAGGAATTAGAATAATAATATTATATTAACTATATTTAAGTGCTATAAATATGTACTGTATGTGTAGATCAATAATGGTTGGTCAATTATGGTGTATCATGTCAAATCCTAGGATTACTTAGATAAACCCTAATTTGAAACTCAAACCGGAGTTTAAGATCGATCAAAAATTGTGTTAATGTGATGAATAACAAGTATTAGAATCATAATCTAAATTAGGAAACCCTAATTATTTATTAGGAACCCTAATTATTAGAAACCCTAATGACTAAAAATTCTAACTGCTAAAATAAAACCCTAATCGCTAAATTATAAAGCTTAATGCTAATTAGTGGACCTTAAACCCTAATGTTCAAGTCTAATGTAATTAGATAACCTACGTTAATTAAGAAACCCTAATTTGGAATTTTAGAAACTTTAATTTTCATTTTAACCTAATTTGAAAAATCCTAGAAACCATTTTTTTTTACCTTAGGATTAAATCCTAAGGGTTAAACCCTACGGGTCAAACCCTAAGAGTTTGCCAAGTTACCAAATGGCCATTAAAATTAAAAACCAAAAGACTATTTTGCCCTTATTGCATTATTGTAGCTAACTTATCAAACTTACCAAAACTTTAGTGGTTGAGCAACCCTAACCTAGCCATGTGACTACAAAACCTATATATCAGCCAATTCACCAGCCAAATTCATTGCATACAAGTTATATATATAGATCAAGAGAGAGAAAGGTTCATTATTTTTCTCATTTATTCACCAACACTCATCCAAGACCCTCTCTCTCTAACCTACGAAATATTATAGTAAATTAGTCCCAAAAGCAAGCCCCACTATCACTCATAACTGATCAGAAGCTAAGAATCAAGATTTAGTAAAGAGAGGTATAAACCCTAATTTAGAATCTGATCCTTGTAGGTATGTTAGATGTTATGATTTTGTGTTAAAACTTGTTGTTTATAGTGTAAATAGATGATCTGGGTTGCTAGATGTTAGATCCATAACATCTATGGGCTCGGATTTGATGATTTTCAAAATCTAGAAAAATCTTAAAATGATGTCTGACAACGAATGTCAGGTCTCCTAGATCTCTTGTTGTTTATTTTTTTGGTGTTTTAAATGTTTGAAGTTGTAGTATGCTATGAGATCTGTATTCTGGAACTTGAATCAAGGTCAGAGTATGAACAGATTGCAAGATATGGGTGGTCAAACCCCATTGACTGACCATGGCTGAACAAGTTCTGGGGAACCTAGAACTTGCCCAGAACTATCTGACAGTATGTTCATGCTTTTAGATCGATCTTACAGGTGTTAGTTGTTTTGTTCTTGTTCTTGTAATAAGGCCGTAATATGATATATGGACTACAGTTTAAAGCCTTTAGATAATCTAAATAACATATATATGTGATGTAGTGGCCGGTTAAAGTAGCATGATTGAACACAAAAACAGTTTTCTGGGTAACCCAGAAGACTTATGAACACGGTTTCTGACATGCTTTGACCGGCATAGATTTGCTTGCTCTGTTATTGTTATAGTGATTTTATGTAATAGATCTACACATTTGCATTCTGGCTACACACTAAAACCTTTAGATCACAAAAAGAACACAAGGAGCACAAGTTGTGGAAGCCCAAAGTAGAGCAGTCAAACTGTTCTTCATTTCTAGGTAACCCAGAAAATGAAGAACAACTCTGACAGCTTGTTCTAGGCATTATATCTTGCTCATGTGTTATGTTATGGTCCAGAACTTGCATGATAATTGTAGTGTTACATTAGTATTACAAGTTGTGATCAATAGATAGCCCATTATTCATGGTAAAACTAGCTAACTCGAAACTGTAATTTGAATGTTCTTGGTGCTCAAGAACACCTAAGACTACACTTTCTGTCGCTAAAGGCTATAGCGATAGACTTTTTAATATTAATTAATTTATTTTTCAAAAATTATTTAAAAATAGAAATTAATTTCTAAAAATTACAAAAATAATTTTAAAAATTATTTTAAGGCATAAAAATTAACTTTTAATAATTTAGAATATTTTCCATAAATATTAGTATTTATTTAAATATTATTGATATTTAATTTATTTAATAAATATATTTAATAAATTAATTAAAAATATTTTTATTATATTAAAAATCATTTTAAATGATAATAAGGTATTTAAAAATATTTTAAGTTATGAAATATAACTTTTAATATTTTAAGGTAAATTTCATTAATTATTTAATATTAATGATATTAGATTTATTTCATAATTATATTAAATGAATTAGTTTAAAAATGATTTTAATATTATAAAAATTATTTTAAATTAAAATAAAGTATTTAAAAATATTTTAAGTTATAAAATATAACTTTTAATATTTTAAGATATATTTCATTAATAATTTAATATTAATGATATTAAATTTATATAATAATTATATTAAATAAATAGTTTAAAAATAGTTTTATTAATTTAAAAATCATTTAAAAAGGATATAAATTGTTTAAAAATATTTTTAAGTTATAATAAATGACTTTTAATATTTTGATAAATAGTACATTAATATTTAAATATTAATGGAAATTATTTAAAAATAATTTTAAATATTTTAAAAATCATTTAAGGGTAATAAAAATGTTTTAAAAATATTTTGAATTATTATAAATAACTTTAATATTTTGGCAATGGTTTCATTAGTAATTTAAATTTAATTAAATATTAATAATAATTGAATTATTTAATATTTAAATTATTTTATAATGATTCCAGTGTTTGAAAAATCATGAAAAATTATTATAATTGTTTAAAAATTATTATAAGTCATGGAAAAATAATATGACTGATATTTAAATTATCTAAACGAATATTGAACTATAGAATAGAGTTTTAGACTCGATAATTTCCCAATAAAGCCGCCGATACACCGAAATGTTTCAGAAATTGATCTGGACTTAGATAGTTTGACTAAATAAGCGTTTGTTTGTGATCCAATGACTGCTAAACATCTGTGACAGTGTAATTATGTTATGTGCTAACTGCAAATAGCAGTACTATATGTGTTGATATGTTATTCTAATCGATAGAATAATCTTAATAATGATAGGTCTCGGTATAAAAGATAAAACTAAGTTGTGTAACTGTAAGCAGCAGACCAGGCAAGTATCTTACCTTTGTATTTACTTTATGTAAGGGACATGTGTAAGCTAATATCTGAACTATTCTTTTTCATTGTTCAAATACCTTAACCTTGTATATACTTATGCAATGATTCTGTATAAGTAAGTTATTAAATTATAATCTATTGTACAAGTTCTTTAATTCTGTTATTGTATAATCTAGATATTTATTCTGTTCGTTAATTTATAAGTATGGTCATACAAGTGTCCTCACTTGGATATTCATTGTATTTAATCACGTATTGATGCATACTTGTTGGTTTCCAGTATGAACTCTTAATCAAACCTCGTCTAAGCTATTTGACCTAGCTTGACACAGATTTAAAAATATCGTTGAACATGATAGAACCTTATTGATATCCAATCAAATTGTTTTGGTTTGGATTCCATACTAAGTATGAACTTCTCGAACATGGGAAACTTTTGTGCGCCTAAGGCGGATCAGATGAACGAAAATATCGTTATGGCATGTAGTATTCATCAATACATGACATAACGGGCTGATCACCCCCCATGCCTGTAAGTTATGACGGTTTGCAGATGAAGTTATGTATACCTTTTTGAAAATTAAAAACAAAGTTTATAGTCTGTCGACTGCTCTCCAATTATAGTCAATACGTAGTTTCAAAAATTTGATATAGAATTGATATGTTCTTATTATGGGTTTAGCTTACATCACAATTGTTGATTCGTTGTAGAAGTGTCATTCAAAGAAAATATTTAATCCATTCAGCTAATGTTTATTGTTTGTTATTACTTGCTAGGCACTCAAATGCTCATTCTTGCTTAATTTAAATATTTTCAGTTATGTGTGATCAACCAGAAGGCTCTGCCAAGAACAAAGGGAAAGGAAAGCTAACCGAATAAGTTTATATTTTCTTATGTAATATTTATACCTTATTAAGACAATGATATCTATTAATTATCATGTAATGAATTTTTAAAGGTCGCGTACCTGGGATTAGACTTTGATGTATATAAATTTAGTTTAATGTTTATATTATTATTATTATTCTGCTCAAAGGAATGGTATCGTGAGGCACCGAGTTCAGGTTTCAAGTACCTAAATTTGGGGGCGTCAAAGGTTGGTATCAGAGCTTTAGGGTTAGAAATCTTAGGTGGGATAGACCTTAGGCTATAACTTTAGAACAGAGGGAAACGTTAAAAATATAAATACCTCATATAGAGTTTAAAAGGAGATGAATTAGATAAATTCATCGTCAACCAAAATAAAAGATAATTTATATAAAACTATTATTTGTTGTGTGTATATACAATATGCTAATCAGGATAATTTATGCGTGTAGATGTCAGGTGGAAAAGAATTAGGATACCCTCAAATTGTAAAGAAGGAGCCAATATCAAAGCCAATAGCTAAAATAGAGGCTCACAGTGCAAGAAACCCTGATGAGTTGGTTATTGTGGAAAGTGTAGTATCAAATCCGAAAATAGTAGTATTGACAGATAGTGATTCGGATACTAAAGTTGAAGCTGATCAAGCATCAATAAAGGTGCAGAATCTGAGGAACAAGGTTTTTTCTCTGGAAAAAGCTATGGTAAATAGAAAATCTATTAAATAGTCAATTGCGAAAGGCATTAATAGAAACAATAGAAGAACAAGATAAGCTTAAAATCTAAATTGATCAAATGGGAGCCAAAAGCAACAAATAGGGTGCAGCTCCGAGCAATAAGGGGAAAATAAAAATGAAAGTCCGCGATATAGGAAATCCTGATAACAACCAACAGAACTCTAACAAAATAGAAAAGTGTACAAACTGTAACAAGAAACATGAAGGCTTATGCAGAAAAGGGGAAAGTGTTTGCTACAATTGTGAACATGAGGGACATTTCTCTCCTCATTGTCCCAATCTAAAGCAAGGTGTCTGTTTATTTGTGGGATAGAAGGTCATCAGGCGAAAAGTTGTCCAAGATCAAGAAAAAGGCATAGTGAATAAGTAGTATAAGTACTGTTTAAATATATGTGTGTTCTATGATAAGTATGTTTGTGTAATGTAATATTCTCAACTTTTGTATAAGTTATAATAGTAAATCCTGACTTTTGTTGTCACAAAGGGATAGCAGTATGTGTTGTGTTATGTAAAGTACTATAACTAAGTTGAATGAATATGAATCTATGTTTGATTAATAAAATAAGTTTTGTATAAAACTTCGTGTTATATGTTAAACTTATACAATAAAGTTTAGAATGTAAGTTAATAAAGAATAATTTATGGTTTTATTTAATCAGATAATGCCGCCAAGACGTCGAACTCGAAATCAAAGGGCAAAAGAATCTGTCAACAACTATGGAGGACAATAACCAGACCCGATGCAAAACTTCATAAACATGGTAGCTTAAGCCATGTAGACTGGAATGCCAGTCGCAGGGAATCATCCAGACAATCACTTGGCAAACTTCAAAAACTTCAAAGCAGTTGGACCGCCAGAATTTAGAGGGACAACTAACCCTATAGAAGCCCAAACTTGGGTTAAGGAAATAGTGAAGGCGTTCGTGATTGCTAGGGTTGATGAGGAGCAAACGATAGCTTTTGCCACTTATATGATGAAAGGGGAGGCGAACTTTTGGTGGGAGGCAAATCAAACTAGGGCAAGAGAAGGTGTAGTTACATGGGCTAGGTTTAAGATATTGTTTTTTGAATACTATCTCTCAGCAAGTATGTAGGCGAGGATGGAGGTAAAATTTTTGGAGTTAAAGCAGGACAATATGACGGTGTCAGAGTATGCCACAAAGTTCAATGAATTAGCTAGGTTCGCTCCGCATCAACTTGATACGGAGGCTAGGAAGGCAAGAAGGTTCGAGCTGTGATTAAAACTCTGGCTCTACAACAAGGTGGCAGTATTGCAGATCTCTACATTCACATCACTCTTGGAAAAGGCTATCATAGCCGAAGAGGGGAGTGAGGCTATGAGCCTTTACACCAAGGAGAAAAAGAATAAGGGCAAAGTCAAGGGAGCTGTGAAGGTGGAAACTAATAGTGGGAGTAGGAGTGGAACTGGAAAGAGGAAGGGGAATAATTTTGGAAATATCCAGGTGAAGAAGGAAGGTGTGAAGAAGCAGGTGGTTCAGTGTGGGAACTGTGAAAAGAATCACTCAAGGGAGTGTTTGAAAGGAAAATTTGTTTGTTATAAGTGTGGGCAGGAGGGACATATCTCTCTTAACTGCCCCAATCCAAGAATGAATAGTGGATATTTTTTGTGCGGATCAACGGAGCATAAGGTGAAAGACTGTCCAAAAAGGAGAATGGAAGCAGGGAGTGTGACTACTGGGAAAGGCAGCGGGACTCTAGAGATAACTGGACTGACCTCAACAAGCAAACCAACAAAGTCAACCGCAAGAGTCTTCAACATGACCGTTCAGGATACCGTGGCAGCTGGTTATGGAACTCCAGATATTATTTAAATAAATTTTATTTTCTTATATATGATTTTCTTTTATATAGTAAATTATTTTATAAAGAAATTTTGAAGGAGAAATTTTAGTTCTTTTAGAAATCAAATTTCCGTATAATCAGATAGACAAGATTTATGTTGAATAGTTAAAGATTAGTTCGATTGAATTTGATCGAGATCTACTTGTAATGAATGCGTATGTTATTTACCCTAGTGTGTCTAAGTTTTGAAACGGTGATTCCGGGGACGGAATCCTTATAAGGGAGGGTGAATGTAATAACCCAATATTTTTGATATAATTAAATAAAATTCTTTGCGTATAAATTTTTTTTTTATAACAAAGGTGGGAATATGTGCAAGGTAAACTGGATATATATATGCGATAAAAAATATATATTTATTACATGAATATTTGCAAATAACATTTTTTAAAGGAATTATTGATCCTTATAAATTTTATTATTATAATTAAATTAATTTTGTATTACAAATATTGTTATTATTTATTTTCCATGAAAATATGAACATTATATTATTTAATATATGATATGATTATTAGAATTATTACAATAACTATTTTATTATATGAATTTATTTATATTAGTTATGTTAATTATTTTAACTTAATTAATAATGGTATGTATTTGAATGTTAAGTCGAATATGGATTCAAAACCCTAATTTTAGATTTTGAATAAGGAATGAGAATAATAATATAATATTAATTATATTTCAGTGCTATAGATATGTACTGTATATATATACCGATAATGGTTGGTCAATTATGGTGTATCGTGTCAAAACCCTAACATTAATTTGTTAAACCCTATTTTAAAACTCAAATAGGAGTTCAAGACTGTGTAGTGATTGTGTTATATGATTTATGCCGCGTATTATAGAATTTAAAGTTAATGAGGGAAACCCTAATTATTATTTAGGACCTAATTACTAGAAACCCTAATTATTAATTGTTATCCCTAATTGTCAAATTTGACACCCTATTCGTGAAATTGGAAAGCTAACTATAATTAGTATATCTAAAACTTATTATGTAAGTTTAAGTAATTAGAAAACTAAGCATGATTAAGGAAACCCTAATTTCTATTTTAGAAACTTTAAATTTCCATTTTAAACCTAATCAAGTCCTAGAAAATCTATTTTTTTACCTTAGGGTTATACCCTAAGGGTTAAACCCTAAGGGTTAGACAAATGACTAATGTGCCATTAACATTAAAAGTTAAAAGACCAAATTACTCTTCTTTGCATTATTGTAAGTTGCTTGTGGATCTTGCCATATATTGTAGTTGGTGACCAAATTAGATTCTCCATGTGACTAAATATAACATATATCAGCTAAAAATTTTAGCCATACACATTACATACATATTATAAATAGATTAAGAGAGAGAAAATTCACAAAAATTAGTCATTTATTCACCAACACTCAACCTAGACCTTCTGTAAGACCCCAACTTATTAATGAATAAAATCAAATTTTCTCTAAATATTATTGTGAATAATAAGGTGTTAATTTGATATAATGCTTTGGTTATGAGTGAAATGTGTAAATTTTACAAAATAAGCAAGTGGTTATAAAATATTCATTTTATCGGGGAATATTTGTTTGGTCGTGGAATATTCTTGCTGTCGGAGAATATTCGTACGACAGCGTAGCCATTTGTGGGCCCCATAACAAAAAATGGTCGGATGACAAAAATGACAAAAATTAAGTTTTTATAAATAACGGCGTAGTTGTTACCGATAACACTATTGGAATACCCGGTGGTTAAAATACAGTAATACGCGTGGTTGCACAGTAGCACACGATTTTGCATAGTATTTTTGAATTATTGATCCTTACGTAAGAAGGCATTACTCAATAATTGTTACAATAGTTACTGTTCAATATTTTATTTTATTGATTCAATAATTGCTGCGTTGATATTTTATATTATTGTTGTTTCAATAATTGTTGCTGCACAGTATTTTCCATTATCAGATCAATAATTTATATTATTTGAATAATATTATTAGATAGTATTATTGTCAATGTCTAGAAAGTTCTGTCTAAGAAGAGGTTTGATCATTTAATTGCGCGCCAATAAGGAGAAATCCTTATCGGGAAAGCCCCCCTCTTTCCTGGGAACGACCTGGTTGTCATAATTGTGATTCTGTAATATTAATTGTTGACATCCTCATCTATTCTAAAAGCCGTGAAGATCATGAGCGCCATTTGAAGCTGGTACTACAAAGGCTTAGTGATAACAAGCTATATGCCAAGCTAAAGAAATGTGAGTTCTGGCTTGAGGAAGTAGCATTCCTTGGGCACGTGGTGTCAAAACACGGAGTATCTGTCGACCCGACGAAGATTGAAGCAATACAAAGTTGGGAGCAACCGAAGTCGGTGACCGAAGTACGTAGCTTTCTGGGCTTAGCTGGTTATTATCGGAGATTCATGGAAGGATTTTCTAGAATCGCTACTCCGTTAACTCAGCTGACTCGGAAGGATACAAAATTCGATTGGAGCGATGATTGTGAGAAGAATTTTCAAGAACTCAAGAGGAGACTCATTTCGGCACCTGTTCTGACAATACCATCTAGTTCGGATGGATTTGTTATCTACAGCGATGCTTCAGGCAAAGGGTTAGGATGTGTTCTCATGCAACATGGAAAAGTCATAGCCCATGCCTCGCGACAACTCAAAGAATATGAGAGGAATTATCCTACTCATGATTTGGAGTTGGCAGCAGTCGTTTTCGTGTTGAATATTTGGAGACACTACCTGTATGGGGAGAAAGTGGAGATCTATACAAATCATAAAAGCCTCAAATATTTCTTCACCCAAAAGGAACTCAACATGCGGCAACGACGTTGGCTCGAGCTGTTAAAAGATTACGACCATACCATCCAATATCATCTTAAAAAAGCAAACGTGGTAGCTGACACATTGAGTAGAAGATCATATGCGGGTACGAGTGCGATATTGTCAACACAAAGGCCCATTTTGTATGACTTGCAAAGGATGGATATAGAGGTAAAGGCTCCAAGTACCCACGTGATGATATCAAATATACGAGTAGAAATGACTTTAATCGATAAAGTTATAGCTGCTCAAGCTACGGACATGGAGCTGATGCGTATGAAGAAGAAAGTGCAAGAAGGTGCTATTTTCCAGAAGTAAGAATCGATGAAGAAGGAATACTTCGAGTCAACTCCAGACTTTGCGTTCCTAACGATTCTAACTTGAAGCATAGAATCATGATGGAGGCATACAATACACCATTTGCAATCCATCCTGGAAGTACCAAAATGTATCATGATCTTCGACATAAATTTTGGTGGAGCAATATGAAGAGAGAGATTGCAGAGTTTATCTCAAGGTGTTTAACTTGTCAACGTGTAAAGGCGGAGCATCAAGTGCCAAAGGGTCCATTGCAACCACTTGAGATCCCAAAATGGAAGTGAGAACACATTACCATAGATTTCGTTACAGGTCTTTTCAAAGTTTCTCAAGGCATAGATGCGATTTGGGTTATTGTTGATAGATTAATCAATTCTGCTCATTTTTTGATTATACATGAGACTTATTCCCTTGAACGTCTTGCTCGTATGTACGTAAATGAGATTGTGAGATTGCATGGCATGCCAGTATCCATAGTTTCGGATCGTGACCCAAGATTCACTTCACGATTTTGGGTTAGCTTGCAGAAAGCTATGGGCACGGATTTACGATTCAGTTCAGCATACCATCCTCAAACGGACGGGTAATCAGAGAGGACTATTCAAACTCTTGAAGATCTATTAAGACTCTGTGTTCTAGATTTCAAAGGAAGTTGGGATAAACACTTGCCATTGGTGGAATTCTCCTACAACAAAAGTTATCAGGCAAGTATAGGTATGGCTCCATTTGAAGCCTTGTATGAACGAAAGTGTCATTCACCAGTATGCTGGGATGAGGTGGGTGAAGTAACATTGTTGGGACCGGAATTGGTACGCATAACTACAGAAAAGATCCAAACGATTCGACAACGTATACAAACGGCACATGATCGACAAAAGAGTTATGCGGATCTTCATCGAAAGGACGTGAAATTTAATATTGGAGATAATGTATTGT
The DNA here is from genome assembly GCA_016801055.1 of Panax notoginseng. Classification (NCBI taxonomy): domain Eukaryota; kingdom Viridiplantae; phylum Streptophyta; class Magnoliopsida; order Apiales; family Araliaceae; genus Panax; species Panax notoginseng. The sequence goes on along the minus strand of CM029017.1, from coordinate 64,709,230 downwards.
TACGTGTTGCACCATGGAAGGGAGTTACAAGATTTGGGAAGACAGGAAAGCTCAATCCACGATTTGTTGGTCCATTTGAGATTCTTGACCGAATAGGAAATGTGGCCTATAGAATCGCATTACCTCCAAATATGTCTCGTGTTCATAATGTTTTTCACATATCTATGCTTCGTAAATATGTTAAAGACGCGAACCATATAATTGAGTTAGAACCAGACGAGATAGCCGAAGTTTTAACGTACGAGGAGGTACCTGTTAAGATCTTGGATAGGAAAGAGCATGTCCTACGCACCAAGGTTATACCACAAGTTAATGTTTTATGGAGAAACCATGCTATTGAAGAAATAACCTGGGAGTTGGAATCAGAAATGAAAGCGAGGTATCCTCACCTTTTCGAAACACAAGGTACGTACTTCAATTTCGAGGACAAAATTTTATAAGGAGGGGAGGTTGTAAGACCCCAACTTATTAATGAATAAAATCAATTTTCTCTAAATATTATTGTGAATAATAAGATGTTAATTTGATATAATGCTTTGGTTATAGGTGAAATGTGCAAATTTTACAAAATAAGTAAGTAGTTATAAAATATTCATTTTATCGGGGAATATTCATTTGGTCGTGGAATATTCTTGCTGTCGGGGAATATTCGTACGACGGCGTACCCATTTGTGGGCCCCATAACGAAAAACGGTCGGATGAAGAAAACGACAAAAATTGAGTTTTTATAAATAACGACGTAGTTGTTACTGTTAACACTGTTAGAATACCCGGTGGTTAAAATATAGTAATACGAGTGATTGCACAGTAGCACACGGTTTTGCACAGTATTTTTGAATTATTGATCCTTACGTAAGAAGGCACTACTCAATAATTGTTACAGTAGTTACTGTTCAATATTTTATTTTATTGATTCAATAATTGCTGCGTTAATATTTTATATTATTGTTGTTTCAATAATTATTGCTGCACAGTATTTTCTATTATCAGATCAATAATTTATATTATTAGATATCATTATTGGCAATGTCTAGAAATTTCTGTCTAAGGAGAGGTTTGGACATCTAATTGCGCGCCAGTAAGGAGAAATCTTTATTGGAAAGCCCCCTCTTTCCTGGGAGCGGCCTAGTTGTCATAATTGTGTTTCTGTAATATTATTTGGGAATAATTAATTATTAATTTATATGATAAGAAAATATTTATTTTATTTAGATATAATTGATGGATATATTTATTTTATGTGAAGGAATTAATGTTGAGGTGTTTTTGTCGGAATGGAGGTATTAAAAATTAAATCACTGTTCTTGAGATATATTGCGCGAGTTATAATTTTTAATCTGACCGTTGGATCGTTGTGATTTTTGGATATATTATACATATATAAGTTGAGTATATGTCCACAAATTTTGAACAGTTAAAAATTAACGTATAATTTGTTATGAATTTTAAGAGGTGACTGATTCGGAAATTAGGTTTATAAATAATTTTGGTGGAAAATTCTAGAATTGAGTGGACCCCACTTTTGGTTGGTGAGAAATGTGCTGGAATTTTTATTCAAATGTGGTGGGTGGCAATAGTAGCAGATAAAGCCATCAGGTAGCAGGTCAAGTCTGCTTCGGCGTGCTAACATTTTCCTATAAATAGAGGGCTAAGTTAGAATTCAAAATCACACCAGAAACATTAGCTTTCTCTCTTTCTCTCTCTATATTATCGAGCGTATTTTGTGAGTATTTAGATACTTTGTGAGTTTTTATTTATCAGTGCAAGTTTCCTTCAGCCATATACCGATATTCCGAACAGAAGTACTGTTATCTTGAGGTAAGGGATGTTATTTTCTTCTTAAATGATATTATTTTGTTCAATATCATTATGCCGAAATATTGGTTTAAATTTTTTATCAAATCTGGAACTTTTTGTGTCGGGATTACTATTCACGTATACGATACTATTCACGTATATAACACTATTCACGAATACGACACTATTCACCGAAAAATAACATTTTTCCTTTTTGTCCAAGATGTCTATTATGGTTACTATCTTTGATTGTATCCATGTTTTGATCTTTATTTTTGAATTCTGCTTCACAATTGGTTATTATGAAGTATTATTGATCTTGGATAAACTGTTATACGAATCCCTAATATTTGTCCTTCTGTCTTACTGGATTCGTTTTCTTTAAAATATTTTTCATCATCCTCAGTCCTAAATGATGATATTATTGAATATCTTTGACTTGTAGTGCAAAGATGAATGATTAACTGATGAATATCTTTGGCCCGTAGTGCAAAGATGAGCAGGTGTTGAGATGAACATGACCGACTGGTGATACAAATAAATATCTTTGGCCTGTAGTGTAAAGATGAATATTTGATTAAAGATAATTATTGATTGTTGTTACAGGGATAAAATATCGTTGATGGGCTTTTAAATCTTAGAAGATGGTAGAATTCATTCTCTACTTGACTCTTCTAATGGATTGCTGTTTTCGCTGCAGTTGTTGATCTAAAACTTGTTGTCTATTATATTCTATCAGATTTTTCCATATTGAAGACTAATGATAATCTGTTGTATATTATTTTAGTCATAACATTATTTACTGGGCTAGTTGAGCTCAACCTTTTCCTTTTTGTTCCATTTTTCTCAGGAGACGAGAATATAGCGGGAAATAGTCGGGGTGTGGAGTGATGTTTCTAGTCAGTTGTGTTAGTAGTCCTCACTATTTTATAAAACAATGTTTCAATAATTGTAATGAGGACTTATTTGAGTGTGGATATTGTCTAGAAGACAATATTTGTATTTAAACTCACAGTATTGTGTTGTCGTATTTTGCGCGACAAGTGTTTTAATGAAGTTGTATTTGTTTCTGTACCATATATTTGGCGACTTAGAATGGGTGATGTATACCTATTTTAGAGGCGTCACACCTTATCTCTCTAAAACTAACGAAATATAGTAGTAGATCAGTCCCCATTCAAGCCTTCATTACACCAAGATCAGATTAGAAGCTTAGAATCAAGAAATAGCTCAAAGTGAGGTATAAACCTAACCTAGAATTTGATCTCTTTAGATATGTTAAAAGTTATGTTTGAATGTTTAGATATGTTGTACAAGGTGTAAACAAGTGATCTGGGTTGCTATATAGTAGATCCATAACATTTATATTCACAAAATTGAAAATTTTCAAAATCTGGAATTTTTTTAAAAGTTGTCTGACAACCGAATGTCAGACCCCATAGATCTCAGTCTGTTTATGTTTTTGTTTGTTTAAAGGTTTGTATTTGTAGTATGTTGTAAGGGCATTACTCTGTGACTTGATTCAGGGTCAGATCTGGTATATATTGTAAGTTATTAATGGTCAAAGTCGGTTTACCGACCATGACCAAACCGATTTGGGTAACCTAGATTGTTACCCAAAAAGCTCTGACAAGATATTTGTGGCCACAGATCTTTCATGTGTTTGATGATTTGGTTATGATGTTGTATCCATATTGTAGTATGTTATGTGGACTTCAAATTCATGCCTTTAAATAACCTAAATGCTAAACAGAAAGGAAGTAGTGGTTGGTCAAACCAGGCAAAACGACCATAAAATCGATTTTCTGGGCAACCCAAAAAACTGATGAACATGTCTTCTGACATGGTTTGACCGGACCGAATATAGTGATTTTGTTGTGGTTATGATGATTTTATGGTGTTAGATCTGTTCTCTTACATTTTGGCTACACACTAAAAGCATTAGATCACAAAAATATCATAAGGAATGCAAGTTGTGGAAGCCCAAATATGGCTACACGAACTGTTCTTCATTTCTGGGTAATCCAGAAAATGAAGAACAACTCTGACAACTACTTTGCAAGCCTAGATCTCACTCATGTTATGTTATTTGAGCTTGTTTGTTGTTGGATCATGTAGTATTACACTAGTACTACACGAGCTTGTCCATAAACATCTTAGTTAGTGAATCATGGCGGGTCAAAGTAGCTAACTTGAAACTGTCATATGAATGTTCTTGGTGCTTAAGAACACCAAAGGCTACACTTTCTGTCGCTAAAGGCTATAACGACAGTTTATTTAATTTTAATTAGTTTATTTTCCAAAAATTATTTAAAAATAGTAATTAATTTTTAAAAATTCCAAAATTAGTTTTAAAAATTATTTTAAGTTATAAAAATTAACTTTTAATAATTTGACATATTTTTCATAAATATTATTATTTGTTTGATAAATAATGATATTAAATTTATTTAATTAATGTATTAAATAAATTGATTAAAAATGATTCTATCACATTAAAAATTATTTTAAATGAAAATAAAGTATTTCAAAATATTTTAAGTTATGAATATAACTTTTGATATTTTAAGACAAATTTCATTAATTATTTAATATTAATGATATTATATTTATTTAATAATTATATTAAATAAATTAGTTAAAAATAATTTTAATATTATAAAAATCATTTTAAATGAAAATAAATAGTTTAAAAATATTTTAAGTTATAAAATATAACTTTTAATATTTAAAGGTAATTTTTATTAATAATTTAATACTAATGATATTAGATTTATTTAATAATAATATTAAATAAATAGTTTAAAAATAATTTTATTGATTTATAAATCATTTAAAAGGGATAAAAATGATTTAAAAATATTTTAAGTAATAATAATTGAATTTTAATATTTTGATAAATGATACATTAGTATTTAAAAATTAATAGTAATTATTTAAAAATGATTTTAAATATTTTAAAAATCGTTTAAGGGTAATATTAATGTTTTAAAAATATTCTGAGTTATTATAAATAACTTTAATATTTTTGGCAATGGTTTCATTAATAATTTAATATTAATTAAATATTAATGATAATAGAATTATTCAATATTTAAATCATTTAATAATGATTCTAGTGTTTGAAAATTTATGATAAAATATAATAATTATTTAAAAATTATTATAAGACATTTTAAAAATAACATGACTGATATTTAAAATATCTAAACAAATATTGAACTACAGAATAGAATTTTAGACTCGATAATTACCCGATAAAGCCGTCGGTACACCAAAATAATTCAAAAATTGATCTGGACTTATATAGTTTGTCTGTATAAGTGTTTGTTTATGATCCAATGACTGTTATATGTGAGGGCCCTGAATTCGAGGTTTCGAATCACTGCGGATCCGGTTCGATCATTCTATAACTATTACTTAATTGCAGAAGATATAAACATAAATTGTTTATACAATACATTCAACACACTATTCTCCAAAATCGAGTAACCTTAACTTATTACACAATTCATAACTTATTTAACACATAACATTGAAATGCAATACTTATACAAATCTAACTGCACACATTAACTTTAAGGTGGGACTATCTTTAACATTTTCTTGTATCCGACACATTTGTCTTAATCTGCAATATTAATCATGATATAGCAAGGGTGAGCATAAGAATTGCCCAGTAAGTTTAAGTTCAATAATTTAACGACATATCATGATTGAAAGAATCTGAATAATAAGCTGGCTATAATTCAACAATATAATTGTGAACTAGCAGAAACAAACTTTTGACTGAACAAGTATATAACATGAATAAATATATCTGAACCGAAGGGTAATGAAGGTGATCAGCCTTTCATACCTGACTTATACATGCAATATGTACAGAGTACAATTCTACAACAACTCAAACTAGAGTTCAGTAAAACAAAATTGCCTGAACCGTTGATTACCGCTACGCAATTTATAACGCTTTATCTAGAGACCTAATATTAATAATATAGATCTCCAATATTAGAATAATATCATCACAATATAATACTACCATATATATATATATATATATATATATATATATATATATATATATATATATATACATAGAATAACCTAAACACATAACACATAACACATAACACATAACCCTATCAGTCTACAACACACATAGGACTCGTTATCAAGTCAAACTATTGCAGTCTGAGTTGAACCCGACACAAATCTGACATCTCGACGGTCTAGTCAGACTTTTATCGAGTCTAAGTTCAATTAAACTCTGCCTAAACACTTAACAATTAACTTAAATAATTTTATTATTAGTCAAAATAATTTTTTAAGTCTCATAATAATTTTTAAATAATTATTACAATTTATCATGAATTTTTAATCATTAATAACGTATTTAAATACCACTTAATTCTTTTATCATTAATATTTATTTATTATCAAATATTAATGAAATACATGTTATAATATTATAATATATTTTATAATATCACAAAGTATTTTTAATACTTTAAAATTATATTTATATGATTTTTAAACAATTAAATTCATTATCCGATAATTGTTATTAATATTAATATATTAATAATTTTATGACAAAATATCAAAACTAATATTTTATAACTTAAAATATTTTTATAACACTTAAATCATTTTTAGATGATTTATAAATCATTAATTATATTTTTTCATAATTTATTTAATATATTTATTAAATAAATTAAGTATCATTAATATTTATTAATTAATGAAATTTATCCTAAAATATTAAAAGTCATTGAAAATAACTTAAAATATTTTATTATACTATAATATTATTTTTCATAATTTTTCATGTATTAAAATTATTTTTAAATAATTTATTTAATATTATAATTAAATAAATTAAATACCATTTATATTTCAAAAATATTAAATATTTATGAAATATACTCAAAATAATTAAAAACTATTTTTCAGACTTTAAAATAATTTTTCAGAATTTATTTTGTATTTTTAATATTTAAAAACCATTTTTATCTATTTATTTAATTAAAATAATTAATTTTCGAAATTAACTGTCACTAAAGGGCCCTATAGCGACAGACCCGTCGCTATAGGTGTTCTTGAGCCTGTTCTTGAGCTGCCCAAAACTTCATGTCTGAAACCGAGGGACCATGTTTGACCATCGATAGATCTTTGGTCAGTAGGTTTCTGGACTTGTAATTTGATTAGAATTGTAATACTAATGTAGTACAACACTCAACAACTTGTTTCCTGGACAAAACACATCACAACAGTGAGATTCAAGCTTCACAAAACTTGTCAGACACTGTTCTTCAATTCCTGGGTTTTTCAGAAAATGAAGAACAGTTGAGGTTCCTTATTTGAGCCCTTAAATCTAAGCTTTCTTGGCTCGGTATATGTGATATAAAGGTTCAAGTATGTAATATGTATGTCAGTGTACTATGCTATAACAACAGATCAACATAACAACAACAATTCAATGAGATCTAGACGGTCAAAGTTTTGACAGAAATCTTATTCTTAAGAAATCTGGGTTTTCCAGATTTCTACATAAGCCGGTGGTCAACATAGGTTTGACCCATAATTACTATGATTATGTTCATGATATGTGAGTTCTATAAGTATGAGCATGAAGCCTAAATATCATTCTACAATTATATAACACAAACATGGCCAGATTGCTTCACAGAAGGAAGATCAGATACCATCAACATGTTGTCAGACACTTCTGGAATTCTAGGCTGCCCAGAATTTATTTTTCCGTGAACGATCAACGGGTTTTGACCAACAATAACTCACGATCTAGACATGCTATGACCATGATTCGAGTTTCAGATAACAGCCCACATAACATACTAAAAATATATAACTTAAAACAAGACAAATCAAAAACAGAAAGAGATCAACGGCCACTGACATTAGCTTGTCAGGCCATACTTTCCCACTTTTCCAGATTTTTCAAAATATAAATTTCGAGCATCTAGATGTTATAGATCCTTGATCTATCAACCCAGATCACCCAAAGACACCCTATTACACATATCTAACCAATCAATTACAACATCTAACAACAAATCATAAGATTTCTAGGATTAGGGTTTATACCTTTAAAACTTTAATTCTTAAACTTTTGATCCTTGATCTGTTCTTGGAAGGCTCGGAGATGATAATGGTTTTGGTTTCTCACTCCTTCTCACTTTAGATTTCGAAATATAGAGAGAGACAAGGCTTGGCAAGTTTGCTAAATAAAGTAAGTGATTTTACTTACTTAAATCTTATAAAATTTTGATTCAATATATCTCATTTTGCTAGGTGTCACCGATGATCAGATTTGGCTGAGACATATTCACATGGCTAGGGTTAGGTTTTGGTGAACAACTTCTCCTAAAGTCAACACGTATACACCAACTTAATAAAATATAAAAAAGGCACAAAAGTCATTTAGCTATCCATTTTAATGGCATTTTTGACATTTGATCAAACCCTTAGGGTTTAGAATTTGGAAATCTTAGGGTTTAGGGTTTGGAAAACCTTAGGGTTTTAGAAAAAATAAATCTAGAATTTCCAAATTAAGTTTTCAAAATAGAAAATTAATATTTCTAAATTATAATTAGAATTTTCTAATTATATTAAAATTTCATAATCATAATTTAAATCTTGCTAGTTAGGATTAGTATTTCCTAATTAAAATTTCTAATTAAGCAATTAGGGCCAAAATGGTCATTAGGGTTTACAACCCACGAATTAGGGTTTCTAATAGAAAATAATTTTTCTAAATTAGAAATTAGATTTCGTAATTAGATTAGGGTTTTCTAATTACTTATCTTGAAAATTACTATTAATATATCCTAATTAACATTAAAAGTATTAAATTAACACTTAGATTTTCCTTAATTATAAATTACAGTTTCAAATCCCGAAGTTAGGGTTTTAAAAATTTAAAATTAGGGTTTGCTAAATAATTAAGCTTTACCCTAATTAATATTATAATTAATAGCACTTGAGCATTATAATTATCCTTTAAGTTCCCAGATTAGGGATTTAAATTTCTGAATTAGGGTTTCGGATACCCTGAACTGAAATTAGTGTTTCCAGAACCAGTTTCTAGGGTTTCTTGTTAATCACTAGGGTTTTTTAACTGAACGTTGACGTTCTTAATATATACTTAGGGTTTATTACAGATTTCGTTTATCTGGTCAACCCTTGACCCGTAACCACAAACTGTACACCTATACACAGAACATATTCACTTATTCCTTAATCCTGAATAATTCACTTAAATCCTTCACAAAATTTTGAAATTCTCAAAATTCCTTCTAAAAAATATCAAATGTATACACTTATTTTCTGTCTAGGTTCTAATATTGAACCTTAAATCAATTAATTAAAATTTTAAAAATTTTCTAAATTCTCGAGTTGTCACATTCACCCCTTCTACTAAAAATTTCATCCCCAAAATTTACCTTACACCATACACCATATACCATACCTACACAATATCACATGCTACCCAATACACCACTCACAAGAGTAAAAATTTTTAAATTTTGCTGAGGAGTCATATAGACTATTTGTCTGTCATTTTCGCAAAGGTTTTATGGAAATTCATCCGCAAACCGTCATAACTTATAGACACAAAGGGTGATTAGTCTGATATGCCCTGTACTGATCAAGTACCGCTGGTCGGAATAATTTGTTATTGGATTCCGCACCAAAAGAATTTAGTTCGGGAAATTTTTTTCAAAGAACTCATAGAGTTTTTCATAATATTAGTCTAGCTGAATCGAATAGCGTAGACTTATATCAATAATTCAATTCAATCGAATTATTTAAATGTAGCCAAACCCCGTTGGTAAATTAAATTTTATTGAAAATATTTTTGAAAATGACGCCATGATGCCGTACTGTATTAACAGTCTGTTTGAGGATACCGCCATCGAGTGACTTTGTTAACACATCATACAATAGTGGAACAATAATTTTCAGATCGAATTCACACTAAGTATTCCTGTATTTATAACTCTATCAACTTTTATCATCTCTACACCAGGTTACATGGTACATGAGTGATAAATAAAAGATATTTTGATATTTCAAATCATTTGCGTCTAGCTGAAATAAGTAGCATAAACTATACTTTAAACCGTTTCAAAAATGATTACGAGTCTACATATATATATATATATATATATATATATATATATATTTATATTTTCAAATGCAATTAGTGCGTATTTAGCTTGATGTCAAAATTTTGAAGTCTAGCATAGCTAGGAGTTTTGAAAAACTTATGTCTTCACTAATAATCATTTGCTTACACAGTCTATCAGTTCTTATAATCTTTAATACTTCATTCAGACGCACTACTATACCCAGTTCGTCAAACCACACTTATGAGTTCATTTACTTGCCACGGTCATATGAGTTTAAGAACTTGTCCTAGTCAGACCTTTGGCGTCCATTCGCTGAGGGGTTCATAAACGTTTCATATAACTATAAATCAAGAATGTCACATAAGTATGAGTTTCAAGAACTCGTACTTAACCTTATGTTCTCTACCTATAACCTATCTATTTGTTCTACACATGAGAAAGGAATCACCCTCTTAAAATGCATATAGCAAATAGCGCGACACATACATCCCAATAATTATCCTAACTCCCTTCTCCATACGAATTTTGTTCAATCCGTATTCATAATCTTTTTCTGAATCTGTACCAATTCATAGTACAACTGACACCCAACAATCTTGCTGTAACTTTTCAATCATTCGCTTGATCCTTCTCCATACTATAACCTTATCAGATCACAGGGTGATCTCATCGTATACATTACGATTCAATTCTATTCTATGATCGTTTTGTTTTATGATCTCTTATCACTGTATTTTTAGTCTTTTAGACTCTATCTATTCACCATTACTGTTCAACTTTATTTTTCAGAGTTAGGAAACTCTGTATCTTATAACTCGCCGAGATTCGTATTTGAATCTTACACTACCAACTAACTCTATTTGAGTTAGTACTTATACTAATCACTGCGGTTATTAGTCTCAGGTATTCCTACCTAAGGTTCATAACCTACAACTTTGATACCAACTGTGAGGGCTCCGAATCCGAGGTTTCAAATCACTGCGGATCCAGTTTGATCATTCTATAACTATTACTTATTTGCGGAAGATATAAACATAAATTGTTTATACAATATATTCAACACACTATTCCCTAAAATCGAGTAACCTTAACTTATTACACAATTCATAACTTATTTAACACATAACATTGAAATACAATACTTATACAAATCTAACTGCACACATTAACTTTAAGCTGGGATTATCTTTAACCTTTTCTTGTATCCGATGCATTTGTCTTAATCTGCAATGTTAATCATGATATAGCAAGGGTGAGCATAAAAATTGCCCAGCAAGTTTAAGTTCAATAATTTAACGGTATATCATGATTGAAAGAATCTGAATAATAAGCTGACTATAATTTAACAATATAATTGTGAACTAGCAGGAACAAACTTTTGACTGAATAAGTATATAACATGAACAAATATATCTGGACCAAAGGGTAATGAAGGTGATCAGCCTTTCATACTTGACTTATACATGAAATATGTACAGAGTACAATTCTACAACAACTCAAAGTAGAGTTAAGTAAAAAAAAACTTGCCTGAACCGTTGATTACCGCTACGCAATTTATAACGCTTTATCCGGAGACCTAATATTAATAATATAAATATCCAATATTAGAATAATATCATCATAATATAATACTATTATATATATATATATACATAGAATAACCTAAACACATAACACATAACACATAACCCTATCAGTCTACAACACACATATGACTCGTTATCAAGTCAAACTATTGCAGTCTAAGTTGAACCCGACACAAATCTGACATCATAGCGGTCTAGTCGGACTTTTATCGAGTCTAAGTTCAATTAAACTCTGCCTAAACACTTAACAATTAACTTAAATAATTTTATTATCAGTTAAAATAATTTTCTAAGTCTCACAATAATTTTTAAATAATTATTACTATTTATCATGAATTTTTAATCATTAATAATGTATTTAAATACCACTTAATTCTTTTATCATTAATATTTATTTATTATCAAATATTAATAAAATACATGTCATAATATTATAATATATTTTATAATATCACAAAGTATTTTTAATACTTTAAAATCATATTTATATAATTTTTAAACAGTTAAATTCATTATCCGATAATTACTATTAATATTAAAATATTAATATTTTCACGATAAAATATCAAAAGTTATATTTTATAACTTAAAATATTTTTATAACACCTAAATCATTTTTATATGATTTATAAATCATTAATTCTATTTTTCCATAGTTTATTTAATATTTTAATTAAATAAATTAATTATTATTAATATTGATTAATTAATGAAATTCATCCTAAAATATTAAAAGTCACTAAAAATAACTTAAAATATTTTATTATACCATAATATTATTTTTCATATTTTTTTATGTATTAAAATCATTTTTAAATAATTTATTTAATATTATAATTAAATACCATTTATATTCCAAAAATATTAAATATTTATGAAATATACTCAAAATAATTAAAAACTATTTTTCAGACTTTAAAATAATTTTTCAGAATTTATTTTGTATTTTTAATAATTAAAAACCATTTTTATCTATTTATTTAATTAAAATAATTAATTTCTGAAATTAACTGTCGCTAAAGGGCCCTATAGCGACAGACCCATCGCTATAGGTGTTCTTGAGCCTGTTCTTGAGCTGCCCAAAACTTCATGTCAGAAACCGAGGGACCATGTTTGACCATCGATAGATCTTTGGTCAGTAGGTTTCTGGACTTGTAATTTGATTAGAATTGTAATACTAATGTAGTACTACACTCAACAACTTGTTTCCTGGACAAAACACATCACAACAGTGAGATTCAAGCTTCACAAAACTTGTCAGACACTGTTCTTCAATTCCTGGGTTTTTCAGAAATTAAAGAACAGTTGAGGTTCCTTAATTGAGCCCTTAAATCTAAGCTTTCTTGGCTCAGTATATGTGATATAAAGGTTCAAGTATGTAATATGTATGTCAGTGTACTATGCTATAGCAACCGATCAACATAACAACAACAATTCAATGAGATCTAGACGGTCAAAGTTCTGACAGAAATCTTGTTCTTAAGAAATCTGGGTTTTCTAGATTTCTACATAAGCCGGTGGTCAGCGCAGGTTTGCCCCATAATTACTATGATTATGTTCATGATACGTGAGTTCTATAAGCATGAGCATGAAGCCTAAATGTCATTCTACAGTTATATAACACAAACATGGCCAGATTGCTTCACAGAAGGAAGATCAGAGACCATCAACATGTTGTCAGACGCTTCTGGAATTCTGGGCTGCCCAGAATTTATTTTTCCGTGAACGGTCAACGGGTTTTGACCAACAATAACTCAAGATCTAGACATGCTATGACCCCGATTCGAGTTTCAGATAACAGCCCACATAACATACTACAAATATATAACTTAAAACAAGACAAATCAAAAACAGAAAGAGATCTACGGCCGCTGACATTAGCTTGTTAGGCCATATTTTCCCACTTTTCCAGATTTTTCAAAACTTAAATTTCGAGCATCTAGATGTTATAGATCCTTGATCTATCAACCCAGATCACCCAAAGACACCCTATTACACATATCTAACCAATCAATTACAACATCTAACAACAAATCATAAGATTTCTAGGATTAGGGTTTATACCTTTAAAACTTTGATTCTTAAACTTTTGATCCTTGATCTGTTGTTGGATGGCTAGGAGATGATAATGGTTTTGGTTTCTCACTCCTTCTCACTCTAGATTTCGAAATATAGAGAGAGACAAGGCTTGGCAAGTTTGCTAAATAAAGTAAGTGATTTTACTTACTTAAATCTTATAAAATTTTGATTCAATGTATCTCATTTTGCTAGGTGTCACCAATGATCAGATTTGGATGAGATATATTCACATGGCTAGGGTTAGGTTTTAGTGAACAACTTCTGCTAAAGTCAACACCTATACACCAACTTAATAAAATATAAAAAGGGCACAAAAGTCATTTAGCTATCCATTTTGATGACATTTTTGACATTTGATCAAACCCTTAGGGTTTAGGGTTTAGAAACCTTAAGGTTTAGGGTTTGGAAAACCTTAGGGTTTTAGAAAAAATAAATCTAGAATTTCCAAATTAAATTTTCAAAATAGAAAATTAATATTTCTAAATTATAATTACAATTTTCTAATTATATTAAAATTTCATAATCATAATTTAAATCTTGCTAATTAGGATTAGTATTTCCTAATTAAAATTGCTAATTAAGCAATTTGGGTCAAAATGGTTATTAGGGTTTACAACCCACGAATTAGGGTTTCTAATAGAAAATAATTTTTCTAAATTAGAAATTAGATTTCGTAATTAGATTAGGATTTTCTAATTACTTATCTTGAAAATTAGTATTAATATATCCTAATTAACATTAAAAGTATTAAATTAACACTTAGGTTTTTCCTAATTATAAATTAGGGTTTCAAATCCCAAAGTTAGGGTTTTAAAAATTTGAAATTTGGGTTTGCTAAATAATTAAGCTTTACCCTAATTAATATTATAATTAATAGCACTTGAGCATTATAATTATCCTTGAAATTCCCAGATTAGGGTTTTAAATTTCTGAATTAGGGTTTCAGATACCCGGGACTGAAATTAGGATTTTCAGAACCGGTTTCTAGGGTTTCTTGTTAATCGCTAGGGTTTTCTAACTGAACGTTGACGTTCTTAATATATATACTTAGGGTTCGTTACAGATATCATTTATCTAGTCAACCGTTGACCCCTAACCACAAACTGTACACCTATACACATAACGTATTCACTTATTCCTTAATCCTAAATAATTCACTTAAATCCTTCACAAAATTTTGAAATTCTCAAAATTCCTTCTAAAAAATATCAAACGCATACACTTATTTTCTGTCTAGGTTCTAATATTGAACCTTAAATCAATTAATTAAAATTTTAAAAATTTTCTAAATTCTCGGGTTGTCACATTATACATATATGACAATGTGACTAGGTTATGTGTTGGCTGTAAATAGCAGTACTACGTGTTACGATATGTTATTCTAATCGACAGAATGATCTTATTAATGATAGGTCGCTATGTAAAAGATAAAACTAAGTTGTGTACTGTAAGCAGCAGACCAGACAAGTATCCGAACTAATCTTATTTATTATGCAAGTATCTTACCTTTGCATTTACTTTATGCACTGGACATGTGTAAGCTAGTATCTGAACTATTCTTTTTCATTGTTCAAATATTTTAACCTTGTATATACTTATACAATGATTCTATATAAGTAAGTTATTAAGTTATAATCTATTGTACCAGTCCTTTAATTCTGTTATTATAGATCAAGATATATATCATGTTCGTTAATTTCTAAATTTAGTTATACAAGTGTCCTCACTTGGATAATTATTGTACTTATTGATACATTCTTATTAAATTCCGATATGTATACATTAATTAAAAGCCGTCTAAGCTATTTGACCTAGCTAGACACAGATTTAAAAATATTGTTGAACATGATAGAACATTATTGTTATCCAACCAAATTATTTTGGTTCGGATTCTAGACTAAGTATGAACATCCCGGACAGGGAAACTTTTATGCGCCTAAGGCTGATATGCTGGACAAAAATATCGTTCGAACATGTAGTATTGATCAATACAGGGCATAACGGGCTGATCACCCCCCGTGCTTATAAGTTCTGTTAAACCTTATCAAAAATTGAAAACAAAGTTCATAGTCTGTCGACTGCTCTCCATTTATAGTCAGTACGTAGTTTCAAAATTTTGATATAGAATTGATATGTGGTTATTGTTGGTTCAACTTACTTAACAACTATTGATTCGTTGTAGAAGTGTTATTCATAGAAAATATTTAATCCTTTCAGCTAATATTTATTGTTGCTATTACTTGCTGGGCAATCAAATGCTCATTCTTGCTTTAAATTTAAATATTTTCAGCTAAGCATGATCAACCTGAAGGTTCTACCAAGAACAAAGGGAAAGGAAAGCTGACCGAATAAGTTTTATGATATTCTGTGTAATAGTTAGACTTTTTTAAGACAATGATATTTATTAATTATCATGTAATGAATGTTTAAAGGTAGCGTACCTGGGATTAGACTCTGATATATGTAAATTAGGTTTGGTATTTATATTATTGTTATTATTTCGCTCAAAGAAATGGTATCGTGAAACACCGAGTTCGGGTTTCAAGTACCTGAATTTGGGGGCGTCACAGAAATTAGTAGAATATCCTTGAAATTTGTGCTTCATCTAGTATCGTTTTACAAGGATATTTTTTTGAACATTCTTGTTAAGTTTTAAGCTTTTCATGCCGGAGTACTATTCACGGGTACTATTCATATATATGGCACTATTCATACGTACGGTACTATTCACATAGTACTATTCATGAGCACTATTTATAAATAAGATACTATTCACAAAGTACTATTCACGGGGTGCTATTCATAAATTAATATTCACAAAGTACTATTCACGAATTACTATTCACAAAGTACTATTTATGAAGTACTATTCCTGAAATACTATTCACAGGGTACTATTCACTCAGGTACTATTCACCTGGGGTATTATTCATGACAAAAATTAATTTTTTTCGGTCCAAATTAATATTGATACAATATTATTCTTGAATTTTACTTCACAAAGTAGTATCATGTTGACAATTTGGACATTATTAAATTATGGATAAATTAAATTATAAATCTTTAAAAATTAATCTTTTGCTTTCTTTTAACTGAATTCATATATCATTGTCATCATCCTCATGCTTATATTGCAATGAAAGTCATCTTTGGCCTTAGTGCATAGATGGACTGTTGATTGGTATGATTATGACTAGGAATTATTCGGTATAATCATGACCCGTAATGTTACAAATGATGTGGTAAAAGTCCTCATTGGCTCGTAGTGCATTGATGGACAGATGTTGGTATGATCATAACCATGCGTTCTCTTTGACCAAGGGTGCAAAGATAAATTATTGTTTGGAATGATCATGACCGTTAGTGAAAACACGAATATCCTTGGCCCATAGTGCATGGATAATTCGTGATTGTGATACTAATGAATATCCTTAGCCTGTAGTGCATGGATAATTTAGTGATGTGGATTATTTATTAAGCTGAGTCTCAACTATAAAATTGATGATAAACTTTTAAATCATAGAAGATAGTAGATATCATGCTCTGCTTGACTCTTCTAATGGATTACTTGTTCCGCTGCAGTTGTTGATCTAAAACTTATTGTTCATTGTATTCTATCAGTTATTATACTGTTGAAGGCTAACGATAATTTATTCTGCATTATCTTAGTCATAATATTTTTTACTGGGCTAGTTGAGCTCACCCTTTTTTTCACTATTCTCTTCAGGAAATGAGAATGTAGCTGAGATTAGTCGGGAAATGGAGTGATGGTCCAGATAGTTACTTTAGTAGTCCTCACTATTCTGTGAAATAGTGTGATAATAATTCTAATGAGGACTCCATTGAGTTTGGATATTATCTAGAAGACTATTAGACCCCAACTTTCATAAATAAAAAATAATTTTTTTCGAAATATATTTTTGAATATTATGGTGTGGATTTGATATAATGTTATAATTGTGGGTAATATTTATAAATTTTACAAAGTATGCAAGTTGTTATAAAATATTCGATTGGTCGGGGAATATTCGTTTTAACAGAGAATGTTCGTACGACGACACAATCATTGGTGGACCCCATAACAGAATTATTATCGGAGTTAGAAAACGACAAAAATGTCTTTTTATAAAAATAACGAAGAAAGTTTTACCGTTAACTGTTAAAATACTCAGTGATAAAAGTACAGTAATACATGTGGTTGGATAGTAGCACACAGTATTGATTATTGATGCTTACGTGGGAAGTCACTCATTTTTATTCAATTATTACTACAGTAATTGCTGCATAGTATATCACGTTATTTGATTCAATTATTGTTACAATATTTTATATTATTAAATCAATAATTGAGATGACAAGTTATTCATATTATTATTGTTGCATAATTAATAATGTCTAGAATGTTCTGTCGAGGATAGGGGTTTGGTCATCTAATTGCACGGCAATAGGGAGAAATCCATATCAGAAAGCCACCTCTTTCCTAAGAACGATCTGATTGTTAATATTGCGAGTTATAGTAATGATAAATAAATGTTGTTTAAAAAATTGAGGGTATTTTTATGAAGTATTTGTTGTAATTTTTGCTTATTATTTGAACCCCCATTTATCCATTTTTTAAAAATAATCGGTAGAAAATTATTCAGTATATATATATATATATATATATATATATACACACACACACACACACACACACACACTTGAGGTGGGGCCCACATAAAGAAAATGAAAGGTGGGTGGGGGGGGGGGAAATGAGAAATCACGGGTGATGGTGGATGAACTGGTGATGGTGACGTGTAAATATTATAATAAGTTTTGTTATTTTTTTTTTATAAAAAATAGAATTTAATATATTTTATTATGCATAGTATTTGCATAGTGTCCGCATAGTGTTTGCATAGAAAAATTCACGTGAATCCTCGTAAATTTTTTTTGCTCGTGAATTCTCTTTCACTGTGCGTCCAAATAGTGCCCCTTCCATTCTCCTATAAGTAGGATGCTTAGTTTAGAATTAAAAATCACACCAGAATCAGAGAATTCTTTTTCTATAATATTGAGCATATTTCTTTCGAGTTTTAGAAAGCTTTAAGTGTAGAAAATAGTTAAAGTTTTCTTCAAGAATATCTTTGCTATACCAGTTAGAATATTCTCCTTTTTAAGATTAGGGGTATTATTTTTGTTCAATACTCGTAAGAAATAATATTTTCTTTCATACTCTATAGTATGTAAGTAATATTATTTCGTTTCAGATTCCGAATTTTACACTCAGTTTCTTAAATTTTGGCTTCTATACTCCATGAAATTAGTAAAATATCCTTAAAATTTGCACTTCATCCAGTATCTTTTTATGGAAATATTATTCTAAACATTCTTGATAAGTTTTAACTTTTTCATGTCGGAGTACTATTCACGGGGTACTATTCCCAAAATACTATTCACGAGATACTATTCACTCAAGTACTATTCACCCAGGGTACTATTCATGATAAAAATTAATTTCTTTTCCGTCCAAATCATTTTTGATACAATATTATTCTTGAATTTTACTCCACAAAGCAGTATCATGTTGACAATTTAGACATTATTGAATTCTGGATAAATTAAATCATAAATCTTTAAAAATTTATCTTTTGCTTTCATTTAATTGAATTCTTATATCATTGTCATCATCCTCGTGCTTATATTGTGATGAAAGTCATCTTTGGCCCGTAGTGCATAGATGGACTGTTGATTGGTATGATTATGATCATGGATAATTCGGTATAGTCATGACCTGTAATGTTATAAATAATAAAAGTCCTCATTGACCGTAGTGCATTGATGGACAGTTGTTGGCATGATCATGACCATTAGTGATAACACGAATATCCTTGGCCCGTAGTGCATGGATAATTCGTGGACGTGATACTAATGAATTTCCTTAACCCGTAGTGCATGAATAATTCAGTGATGTGGATTATTTATTAAGCTGAGTCTCAGCGATAAAAGTGATGATAAACTTTTTAAATCATAAAAGATAGAAGATATCATGCTTTACTTGACTCTTCTAATGGATTGCTTGTTTCGCTACAGTTAAACTTGTTGTTTATTAGTTTAACACTGTTGAAGGCTAACGATAATTTATTCTGCATTATCTTAGTCATAATATTTCTTACTGCGCTAGTTGAGCTCACCCTTTTTCTTTCATTGCTCTATTCAGGAAATGAGAATGTAGCCAGGACTAGTTGGAGAACGGAGTGATGGTTCGAGTTGGTAGCTGCAGTAGTCCTCACTATTTTATGAAATAATGTGATAATAAATATAATGAGGATTGAATTTGAGTTTGGATATTGTCTATAAGACAATATTCATGTAAAAACTCTCAGCTCATGTTGTATAATTAAGTTTGTATTTGTATTTTGTATCATGTATTTGGCGACTCAGAATGGGTGATGTATACCTATTTTGGGGTGCATCACAGTTGGTATCAAAGCCTAGGGATATGATCCCTAGCTGAGATGTGAGGCTAGAACTAGGGGGGAGAGATGGGAAAATCCTTCGCTAGTATGACCTACCTAAGTTTATTTGTTATTTAATTAGTTGGTCAGAATATAGGGATAATATGTGGCATGTCAATTAACCCTTGTATTGTGGCAGTGTTTGAAAATGGAATCAAAAAATGTCGAGTTAAGCAATGGAGCACATGAGACCGTTGAGTCATCGTTGATCATTATCCAGGATAATGTGCATCAGAAAGGCAATAATCCTCATGTACACAAAAACACAGGCCAAATGATGAACGATAGAATGTTAAGGAGCTTTCTGTAATTTGTGCGACATCAGGCAAGAGAGACTTCTGTTCAAAATGTAGGTGGAAACAATGGCAACTCTCGGACGGTCACCGCTAAGCAGTTCAAGGAGCTGGAACCAACGGAGTTTTTGGGAAAGCTAGAACCACTTAAGGCAGTGACGTGGATAAAGCAGTTCATCAAGATATTTAATGTCTTGGGATGCTCCATAGAGCAAAAGGTTCCCTTTGTCACCTTTATATTGCGAGGGGAGGTAAATTATTGGTGGGAATCTATAAAACGTACTCAGCCTGCCGCACTCAAGATGTCTTGGAAGAAGTTCCAAGAATTGTTCAACGACAAGTACTTTCTCGAAAGTATTCGTCACATGAAAGATGTAGAGTTCATCAAGCTAGAGGAAAAAAATATGACCGTGTCGCAGTACGAAGCTAAGTTTGTCGAGTTGTCCTGGTTTGCATCCCATTTGGTTGATAATAAGGAGCGTATGCCATGAATGTTCCTGCGAGGTTTGAAACCCAAAATACGTCAATACTTCATTTCTCACAAACTATGTTTGTATTCATATGTTGTAAATATGGCTCAGTTATTGGAGCGCAATAATGAGTCAACCCAACCAAGAGAGAGCAGCCGGCAAGATAATAATACCAGTAGTAGCAGTCATCGAAGCGGTGACAACAAACGTAGAGGGAATCAACATACCAGAAATGGTAACTACTTCGGTGGTAATCATGGCCAAGATAATAGGAGTGAAAATTTCAAGAAGAGGAGATTCAATAATGATGGAAAGACGTCAGCACCAACACCGGTTGTTAAGGAAGGAGAACGATCGCCGATCGTATATTACAAATGCAGAGGGGAGGGACACATCTGTCCAAACTGTACACAACAGTCCAAAGCATGTTCTAATTTTGGAAGAAAAGGTCAGGTAGCCCGATTTTGTCGTGCAGTGAAGTCAAGTCCAGCTGGGATGGAGACACCAAAGGCCATCCCAGACAAGTCAAAGCCGATAGTTCAAGGGAGAGCGTTTGTTGTGACCTCCCAAAGAGTGAGGCATCCAAACGAAATCATCACGGGTAAACTAATCATAAACTCTATTGAAGTCTATACTTTATTTGATACCGGTTCTATCCATTCTTTTATTTCTGCTATTTGCGCTCAATGTTTAAATTTAACTCCGAAGAAATTAGACTTTGACTTATTTGTTGAAACTCCATTGGGAGGAACCTTCATTACTTCCACTATTTATAAGTCTTGTTTGATTCAAATCGGCAACCACACATTACCTGTCGATCTTATCTCTTTCAAAATACTTGCATTTGATGTAATTTTAGGTATTGATTGGTTAACTACTCATTATGCAAAAATTGATTATTTTCGTAAGGTTGTTAGCTTTCATATTCCTAACCAACCTATTATGCAAATTCAAGCAACCAAACCACTAAAGTCAATCACTGTCATATCAAGCCATAAAACTATTCATTTATTAAAAAATGGATGTAAAGCCTTCCTAGCCCATATCACAGATTTAAATAAAAATACGTCAGATTTGACTGATATTTTTATTGTTAATAAATTTCCTGACGTATTCCCTGAAGAACTTCCAGGCCTACCCCCAGAAATTTTGTATCGACCTTGGACCCGATACAAAACCAATTTCCAAAGCCCTATATCGAATTGCTCCTATTGGACTTCAGGAGTTCAAAACCCAACTGCAGGAATCGTCAGACATCAGTTTCATTCGTCCTAGTACGTCTCCTTGGGGTGCTCATGTTTTATTCATAAAGAAGAAAGATGGAAGTATTCGACTTTGTATTGACTATCGGGAGTTGAATCATGTCACCATAAAAAATAGATACCCGTTGCCACGCATTGCTGACCTGTTTGACCAGTTGTAAGGCACAAAATTCTTTTCAAAGATCAATCTTCGTTCCGGATATCATCAGTTAAAGATTAAAACCGATGACATCCCGAAGACTGCTTTCAGAACTCGGTACGGGCATTACAAATTCTTAGTCATGTCTTTTGGATTGACTAATGCTCCTGCTGCCTTCATGGATATGATGAACCGAGTATTCAAGGAATATTTGGATCACTTTGTGGTCATCTTTATTGATGACATCCTCATATAATCCAAAACTCGTGAAGATCATGAGCAACAATTGAGCCTGATACTCCAAAGCTTCGTGAAAATAAGCTGTATGCCAAGTTGAAGAAATGTGAGTTCTGGCTTGAGGAAGTAGCATTCCTTGGGCACGTGATATCAAATCACGGTATATCTGTTGACCCAGCAAAGATTAAAGCAATACAAAGCTGGGTGCAACTAGACCTGGCAAAAGGGCGGGCCGGGCCGAGAGCGGTCCAGGCCAAAATGGCCTAGGTTTTGGTGGGCTGAAATTGCGAGGCCCGTGGCCCGGGTTGGGCCCGGGCCGCGGGCTTCTTCCTTTATTATTATTATTTTTTTCAAAATCTTGCTACACCAAAAATAGTAATAATAATAAATATTAAAAATAATAAAATAATTAATAATAAACAATAATACAAGCAAACACGATTAATTAATTAACTACATTAACTACATATCTCAATCAATTAAATTTTTAATAGTATTATTAATTAAATACCTACATTAATAACATATCTTAATTACTCAATACCCATGTTCTTAACAAATCATATTCTTCTTCTCTATAAAAAAATATTCATATTTAATCATATTAGTAATAATCCGTAGTAAAAAGCCTATAATCATAAAATGAGACTAGATTAATAGATTGATATGTCACTATTTAACTCCAATAATTATCTCAAACAATTCAAGTCTTGAACATCAATAAACATTTATTATAAACATCAATAATTCCAGTAATTCTAGTAATTCTAGTAATTAGAAATTATTAATTAGTAATTCCAGTAAGTAGTATTTATGTGTCATATCAGGTAACATGCATTTAATAAACAGACAATATTGAAGAACTAAATAAACGCATACACAAACATTTTAAAAGATCAAAACATCAATGCCTCATTCAAAACATAATCTCTTTGACGTAGTTGTATTGATGATAATGACTAGGCATGATTTATTGATGATAATGACGTAGTTGTATTGATGATAATATTATAAATTAGGCACGGTTTAGGTTTTACTTTTTAAGAATAGTAAAATTTGAACAAAAGTAAAGAAACAATATATTGAAGATTGCATTAGAAACAAATAGTTGTAGCTCAGTTGGTTTGAACTCTTATTTATTTACTTACAAGTCTTGTGTTCAAGCCTCACAACCCACAAGTAGCAACATTTTATTTTTTTAAAAAAATAAGTCACGGGCCACGGGCTTGGTTGGGCCACCCACAGGACAGGCCTTCACGGGTCGGGCCAAAATGGCCCGCACTTTCATGGGCTAAAATATTGTGGCCCATAGGCCATGTTTCTACGGGCGGCCTGGCCTGGCCTGCGGGCCTGGGCCTAAATTGCCAAGTCTAGGTGCAACCTAAGTCAGTGACCGAAGTACGTAGCTTTTTGGGCTTAGCTGATTATTATCGGAGATTCGTGAAAGGATTTTCTTGAATCGCTACTCTATTAACTCAGCAGACTTGAAAAGATATAAAATTCGGTTGGAGCGAAGAATGTTAGAAGAGTTTTCAAGAACTCAAGAGGAGACTTATTTCAGCACCTGTCCTGACAATACGATCTAGTTCGAAGGGATTTGTCATCTACAGCGATGCTTCAAGCAGAGGGTTAAGATGTGTTCTCATGCAACATGGAAAAGTCATAGCCTATGCCTCATGACAACTCAAAGAATATGAGAGGAATTATCTTACTCATGATCTAGAGTTGGCAACAGTCATTTTCTCACTAAAGATCTGGAGACATTACTTATATGGGGAGAAGGTGGAGATCTATACTGATCATAAAAGCCTCAAATATTTCTTCACCTAAAAGGAACTCAACATGAGGCAACGATGTTGGCTCGAGATGTTGAAAGATTATGATCATACCATTCAATACCATCCTTGAAAAGCGAACGTGGTAGCTGACGCATTGAGTAGAAGATCATATGGGGGTACAAGTGCGATATTGTCAACGCAAAGGCCCATTTTGTATGACTTAAAAAGGATGGAGATAGAGATAAGGACTCCAGAGACCCACGTAATGATGTCAAATATACGAGTAGAACTAACTTTAATCGATAAAGTTAAAACTGCTCAAGCTACAGACCTGGAGCTGATGCGAATAAAGAAGAAAGTTCAAGAAGGTGCTATTCCGGAAGTAAGAATCGATGAAGAAGGAATACTTCGAGTCAACTCCAGACTTTGTGTTCCTAACGACCTTGATTTAAAGTATAAGATCATGATAGAGGCGCACAACACATCGTTTGCAATCCATCTTAGGAATACCAAAATGTAACGTGATCTTCAACATATATTTTTGTGGAGCAATATGAAAAGAGAGATCGCGGAGTTTATCTCAAGGTGTTTAACGTGTCAACGAGTCAAGACGGAGCATCAAGTGCCAAAAGGTCAATTGCAACAACTTAAAATTCCAGAATAGAAGTGGGAGCACATTACCAGGGATTTCATTACTGGTCTTCCCAAGGTTTCTCAAGGAATTGATGTAATTTGGGTTATTGTTGATAGATTAACCAAGTCTTCTTATTTCTTACCTATACGAGAAACTTATTCACTTGAACGTCTTGCTCATATTTACATAAATGAGATTGTAAGACTGCATGGTATGCCAGTATCCATAGTTTCTGATCGAGACCCAAGATTCACTTCACGATTTTGGGTTAGTTTACAAAAAGCTATGAGCACAGATTTATGATTTAGTTCGGCATATCATCCTCAAACGGACGAGCAGTCGGAGAGAACTATTCAAACTCTTGAAGATCTATTAAGACTCTGTGTCCTTGACTTCAAAGGAAGTTGGGACAAGTTCTTGCCATTTGTGAAATTCTCCTACAACAACAGTTATCAAGCAAGTATTGACATGACTCCATTCGAGGCGTTGTATGGACGCAAGTGTCGTTCTCCAGTATGCTGGGACGAGGTGGGTGAAGCAATGTTGAAGGGACCAGAATTGGTACGTATGATTACGGAAAAGATTCAAATGATCCGCCAACGTATAAAAACCTCACAAGATCGACAAAAGAGTTATGCTGATCTTCATCGAAAGGACGTGGAATTCAATTTTGGTGATCATGTGTTATTACGTGTTACTCCATGAAAAGGAGTTACGAGATTTGGAAAGAGAGAAAAGTTCAATTCTCGATTCATTGGTCCATTCAAAATTCTCGAGTGAGTAGGAACTGTGGCCTATAGACTCGCCTTACCGCCAAGTATGTCTCGTGTTCATAAGGTTTTTCACATATCTATGTTACATAAATATGTGGAAGACCTGAACCACATTATTAAGTTAGAACCGGACGAAATAGCGGAAGATATAATGTATGAAGAGGTACTTGTTAAATTCTTAGATAAGAAGGAACATATTCTACGCTCCCAGATTATACCTCAAGTCAAAGTTTTGTGGAGAAACTGGAGAAACCACGATGTTGAGGAAATGACCTGGGAGTTAGAATCTGAAATGAAATCAAGGTATCCTCATCTCTTCAATATACCAGGTACGTACTCCAATTTCGAGGACGAAATTTCATAAGAAGGGGAGTTTGTAAGACCCCAACTTTCATAAATAAAGAATTATTTTTCTCGAAATATATTTTTGAATATTATGGTGTGGATTTGATATAATGTTATAATTGTGGGTAATATTTATAAATTTTACAAAGTATGCAAGTTGTTATAAAATATTCGATTGATCGGGGAATATTCGTTTTAACAGGGAATGTTCGTACGACGGCACAATCATTGGTGGACCCCACAATAGAATTATTGTCGGAGTTAGAAAATGATAGAAATATCTTTTTATAAAAATAACGGTGAAAGTTTTACCGTTAACTATTGAAATACTCAGTGATAAAAGTACAGTAATATGCGTGGTTGCATAGTAGTACACGATATTGATTATTAATGCTTACATGAGAAGTCACTCAGTTTTATTCAATTATTATTACAGTAATTGCTGCATAGTATCTCACGTTATTTGATTCAATTATTATTACAATATTTTATATTATTAAATCAATAATTGAGATACAAGTTATTCATATTATTATTTGCATAATTAACAATGTGTAGAATGTTCTGTCGAGGAAAGGGGTTTGGTCACCTAATTTCATGCCAATAGGGAGAAATTATTTTCGGAAAACCCCCTCATTTCTAGGAACGATCTGGTTGTTAATATTGCGAGTTATAATAATGATGAATAAATGTTGTTAAAAATATTGATGAGATTTTTATGAAGTATTTGTTGTAATTTTTACTTGTTATTTGGACCCATATTTATCCATTTTTGCAAAATAATCGGTAGAAAGTGATTTAGTATATAATATATATATATATATATATTATATATATATATTATATATATATATATATAATGACTTGAGGTGGGACCCACATAAAGAAAATGAAAGGTTTGGGGGGGGGGGAAATGAGAAATCACGGGTGGTGGTGGATGAACTGGTGATGGTGACGTGTATATATTATAATAAGTTTTATTTTTTTATAAAATAGATATAATATATTTTATTATGTATAGTGTCTGCATAGTAAAATTCACGTGAATCCTCATAAAATTTTTCGCCCGTGAATCTTTTCCGCTGTGCGTCCAAATAGTTCCCATTCCATTCTCCTATAAATAAGATGCTTAGTTTAGAATTGAAAATCACACCAGAATCAGAGAATTCTTCTTCTGTAATATTGGACGTATTTCTTTTGAGTTTTAGGAAGCTTTAAGTGTAGAAAACAGTAAAAGTTTTCTTGAAGAATATCCCCGCTATACCAGTTGGAATACTCTCCTTTTTAGGTAAGGGATATTATTTTGGTTCAATACTCATAAGAAATAATATTTTCTTCCATACTTTGTAGTATGTAAGTAATATTATTTCGTTTCAAATTCTGAATTCTGCACTCATTTTTTTAAGTTTTGACTTCTATACTCCATGAAATTAGTAGCATATCCTTAAAATTTACGCTTCATTTAGTATCTTTTTATGGAAATATTATTCTGAACATTCTTGATAAGTTTTAACTTTTTCATGTCGGAGTACTATTCACGGGGTACTATTCCCAAAGTACTATTCACGAGGTACTATTCACTCAGTTACTATTCACCCGGGGTACTATTCATGACAAAAATTAATTTTTTTTCGGTCCAAATCATTTTTGATACAATATTATTCTTTAATTTTACTCTACAGAGCAGTATCATGTTGACAATTTGGACATTATTGAATTCTGGATAAATTAAATCATAAATCTTTAAAAATTTATCCTTTGCTTTTATTTAATTGAATTCTTATATTATTATCATCATCCTCAAGCTTATATTGTGATGAAAGTCATCTTTGGGCCGTAGTGCATAGATTGACTGTTGATTGGTATGATTATGGCCAGGGATAATTCGGTATAATCATGACCTGTAATATTACAAATGATAAAAGTCCTCATTCGTAGTGCATTGATGGACAGTTATTGGCATGATCATGACAATCGGTGATAACACGAATATCCTTGGCCCGTAGTACATGGATAATTCGTGGACGTGATACTAATTAATATCCTTGGCCCATAGTGCATGGATAATTCAGTAATGTGGATTATTTATTAAACTGAGTCTCATCGATAAAGTGATGATAAAACTTTTTAAATCATAGAAGATAGTAGATATCATGCTCTACTTGACTCTTCTAATGGATTGCTTATTCCACTGCAGTTAAACTTGTTGTTTAATAGTTTAACACTGTTGAAGGCTAACGATAATTTACTCTGCATTATTTTAGTCATAATATTTCTTACTGGGCTAGTTGAGCTCACCCTTTTGCTTTCATTACTCTCTTCAGGAAATGAGAACGTAGCCGGGACTAGTCAGAGAACGGAGTGATGGTCCGAGTTGGTAGCTGTAGTAGTCATCACTATTCTATGAAATAGTGTGATAATAAATGTAATGAGGATTGAATTTTAGTTTGGATATTGTCTATAAGACAATATTTGTGACACCCCCAAATCTGGGTACTTCCATTCCCACATGATTTGAAGTTCACGATACAACATCATATATCTATCTACCAATAAATAAATGCAAACCATGCAATAGATAAAATAATAAATAATAAATCTCTCCCATATGGGGTTACATCAAGTTCATAATAAATAAATCCCAGGTCACTCTAACCTTAAATCATCTGTGCGAAACATAAACATATAATGTTAAGTAACATAAGTTCTAATAATTCTCAATAAACAAACCACCAATAATAATCAATCTTCATTACTTGCTAAGCTTGCCCTTCTTTACTAGTAATTTGTCTGCTCTCGTTCTTAACTGCAAATGTTATGCACGCAGATTATTACGCAAGAAGCACGATATAACAATATAACAATGAATAATAACATGCGAGAGAAAATAATAACTTGGATATAAAAGCTCAACTTTTGAATCAAGAATGAATAACAAGAGTCAAAAGAAATTCTGAGGGTCATAATACCTTGAACTATATCCTAGGTTGTCAAGGGTTATACTTGAAACCTTTAACAGTTATAAGACTATGGACTCTTCTTCTCGTACTTAGGGGGATCAGTCCTTAGTACCATACTGTGCACAATATCTTAATGCTAAAACGTAAATAATCCCCTATACAGGGTTGTTCATCTCAGTTTTCATTAGAGTCTGCACCAAAGAAAGTTTGGTTTGGATAATTCATCAAGGGTTCTGAATTTAGAACGCTCATCAACTATGGACTAGTCGAATCATTAAGGGTTCGTTAGTCTAACAAGGTTTAACAGTAAATGAATATTTAACTTGAATAAAATCTCAAAAGGTATACAATAGAATAATTATTGTATAGCAGCATCATGCTTGAAAGATTATTAGGCAAAACAGACTTGATCAATAATAATGAGAACTTGCTCAATGTAGAAAGGTAAATTCATCAACTTATATAATGATAACAAGTAGGGTTAGAAAACTTGTTCTCGTGCGTAGATTACACTTAATTAACTCGTTCTTTGAATTAAATCCTACATATCAATTATGTTCACAATACCAGTCAATAATAACGTACTAAACATCATAAGTTATTCTTTGTCTAATCTCGAATTCATGACTATATTTAGTCAAATTATCATACTTGTTTTCACATAATATAATACTACACGAACAACAAGTTAATTACATAATCAACGATTCAAATAACATGTAATTGTCTTCTTGACTTGGTAAAAACTTATTTTAATATCTCATTATATGTCTAACAAGTTTTTATATTCATTAGACTAGGTTACTAACTCATTTCTATACGTGAACATTTAAAAAAAATATTTTCTGGACATTCTGCTAAGTGGCGCTGCGGCGCCACTTTTGTACTGGGTCTTGGTGCTGCGGCACCGTGGCGCTACGGCTTGGTCTTTGGCGCAATGGCGCTGCGGCGCGAGTCTCAGGCCTGGAGTTGGCGCCGCGGCGCGACACTCCAGACTTTGAATTCCCAGTTCACGAAGAACACAGAATTCAGCGAAATAAACACTATAAAATCCTTAATTCTCCAAATTAAACATACCCATATGTTAGAATTCATACATAATCAATACCCAACATTTATAGAGTGATTTTAACCCATTAAAACACATAATCACATAATTAAATTATGCAAATTGTACTGTTCTTGATGTTCTTGAAGGTTTTTGAACAAAAATATAGAATTTAATACTACGGATTCGTTATAAGACCAAATCCAACCATTCCAGTTTCGCTTTGTTCGTTTTAGCATGTGTAATCATATACAAGTGGAAATTTTATAGAAAAATTTATGGTTGACATATTAAAGTTACGTATAAGGGCCATATGGCCATATAACGTACTCTGTAAATTTGGAAATAACAAGTCATAGTATTATGAAACTTATGATATGGAATTATGCAATATATATATAAAACATGCCACTACTCGAATTATTACATATATCCCTAACACAACTTTCCAAATTTACAAAGATTCATAGAAGACTTTAAGCCATATTCATGAAACTTAAAAGACGTAAAATAAGAATTTGGGTTGAAGAGAATTACCCAAAGCGTAGATGAACAAGGATGACAATTCTCTCTATTTCAATTACAGAGTTTCTCCCAATATCTCTCAAAATTTCTCAAACTCTCTCTCTCTGTTTCTACTTTCTAGACTTAGGCAATAATAACAATTAACAGAGAAGACGTATACTAAATAATGAACAGCTGACGCATTGGTGGTCAGTTACCCAGTCATGGGTTAACTGCCTCTAACTCCCCTTAGTGCCATGTTTGGCTAACAAGAAAGGGATTTAAAACCGATTAATTTAATAAAGCCTTTTATCATATAGTTTAAATAATGTCACACTCCTTGTAAAATAAATCAATATCTTATTTAATTTATTTTAAATAAAATATAATAATTTCTCATTAATTCACATAGTCACATAATTAAATTTCTCCTTTAATATAATGTCAAATTATTAAATCTCTAATTATAAATTAAATTAATTAAAATAACATTAGGCTTATTAAATATTTTTTTTAATACAATAAGCTCACATAAATACATGCATCGAATAATAAAATTCTCCACATCAATTTAATAAATACAACACATGTAATTAAATTAATCTACCATAATATCAAATAATTATTTAATCTAATAATTAATTCATCGAAAAAAATATTTATTCACTCCAATAAATATTAAAATTAATTACAAAATCTCGGTTGTCACAATATTCATGTAAAAACTCTCAGCTCATGTTGTATAATTAAGTTTGTATTTGTATTTTGTACCATGTATTTGGCGATTCAGAATGGGTGATGTATACCTATTTTGGGGGCGTCACATTTGTTATCAAAGCTTAGGGATATGATCCTTGGCTGAGATGTAAGGCTAGAACAAGGGGGGAGAGACGGGGAAATCCTTTGCTAGTATGACCTACCTAAGTTTATTTGTTATTTAATTGGTTGGTCAGAATATAGGGATAATATGTGGCATATCAATTTACCTTGTTTTGTGGCAGTGTTTGAAAATGGCATCTGAAAATATCGAGTTAAGCAATGGAGCACATGAGACTGTTGAGTCACCATTGATCAATAACCAGGATAATGTGCATCAAGAAGGCAATAATCCTCATGTACACAACAACACCGACCAAATGATGAACGACGGAATGTTTAGGAGCTTTCTGCAATTCGTGCAATATCAGGCAAGAGAGACTCCTGTTCAAAATACAGGTGGAAACACTGACAATGTGACAACCCCAAAACAGGTCCATTCAATCCAACCTATTCTGAGTCGCCAAATACATGGTACAGAAAAAACTACAACTTTATTACAACAAATGTCGTGTAAAATACAACAACATATATGCTGTGAGTTTGGATACAAATATATATCAAATGTGACACATGTCCCAACCGTGGACAACACCTCACAATGACACCTTACATAAAGGTATAGTCAAAAATTTTTAGAAATTAGAATCTTTGGGAAGTGCTCAAGGAAAACCTGCGTACATGGGAGGCCATGCGTCTAGGTTATGATAGATATCATATGGCCACAGAATTATCCTTGGATGACCCAATAGACCCCAAAGAAAAACAAGAAGATTACTATCATATTCTTCCCAATGGTGAGTCTTCTCTTGACTTATCATTATCTCCACTGTCTCTAATTGAGAATTATTCTTCAAACAAACACCAAGATTATATAGGTAGTGCTCGTAAAGATACTCAGCAAGTGGATGAGCACAACCATGTCTTATGATGACACGAGGTTGTATGTCATTAGACATCTTGTATGATAGTGACAAAATACACTTCCAATGTTGGGTTCACCTCACCCTATTTTCTTCACCAAATATAACTACTAAATGATGACCACCGTTCTATTCTCTTGTTACCCCCGCTCGACCCAGCTACACTCTTATTACCTGAAAGGAATTGTGAAATAAAAGGGTGAGCACAACTAGCCCAGTAAAGAATATCATGACTAAAGATAAATAAATTATCAATAGTCTTCATTAGTAATAAATCAGAGATTTAGAACATATGGTAGATGATAAAAATTTCAACCATAGTTGCAGCGGAACGAGCAATCCATTAGAAGAGTCAAATAGACCATAAAGTCTATTATCTCCTCCATGTTAAAAATCCACCAATAATATTTTATCCATGTAACATCACTCAACAGTTCCTTTCCACAATCATATGAATAACTCATAATCATAATTGTGACTCTAAATTTTTCTTCGCACCCAGGACGAAGAATATTTTCATCACCTGTCTTTACCTGAAACATCAAAGATCATGGTTATACCAAATTACAGTTCCTGTTCATAATCATACTAATAACTTCATCTTTGCACTACGGCCAAAGATATTCATTTGTACCAGTTGGTCATATTCATCTCAACACCTGTTCATCTTTGCACTACTGACCAAAGATATTCAACAACATGTCATCTTTGCACTACAGGCCAAAGATATTCATCTACAATTCATCTTTGCACTACAGGCCAAAGATATTCATCAACAGTTCATATTTGCACTACAGGCCAAATATATTCATATCTCAAAGAAATATATAATCATTTCAGAATTTATATAAACAATAATTATAACCATGTTGATCAATTCACCTTTACAATTAAGCTAAAGATATTCAGTTATAAATTCAATGGTCATGATCATACCAGTCAACAATTCAACTTTACACAACTGGCCAAAGAGAACCCTAGTCATGATCATACCAATAATCTACCCATCTTTACACTCAAGTGAAAGAGAATATCATCATTAGGATTGTAAAAATGTTATATATGATAATAAAATCAATATAATCAACATATAGATTTATCTTAAGAGTAATATTCATAAATCAATATAATTTGGTTAGAAGAAAAAGAAACCAATTTTGTCGTGAATAGTAACTCGTGAATAGTAACTCATGAATAGTAACTCGTGAATAGTAATTCATGAATAGTAACTCGACATGAAAAAAAAATAAAAATTTCACAATAAAATCCATACCAATATTTAGGTATAATGATATTGAAAGAATAATATTTCATAAGCTTATAAACAATTTATTTAAATTGTTTACACTTTACTAATTAATACATTTAATCATTCTAAAATGTCAAACTCATAAGATTTCATCATCAATAACCAAAACCCTCATCAAAAATCTGCATATACCTCATGTAGGATTCTCAAGTCATAAAATCCTATTTTTCAATTTTCTTTTTCACATAAACATATTTAAATTCATTACTCATAACTAGTCTATTTTATAAAAAATCCAAATCAGTTCTAAAAATATTTCTTTTCTGGGATTTAGCAGAATATAGTCCCATATTGAACATATATTTTTCTCAAAATTTTTAAAACTCATTTACTATTTTCATATGGCCAAAACTGCCGAATATTTAGACATTTATCATAAATTGTACTTTTGTCCAAAAATTCTAAAATTTACAGAGTATACTTCTATTATATACATATACTCCAATAAAAATTTCATCAATTTTAGAGTTAACCACAAGGAATTATAAGCGGTTACTTTTAAAATAGTCTTTTCTCATAAAATTCAAACTCTCAATCTATACATCCAAAAATCACCATTTTTGGACACAATCAAGAAAACTCATCAAGATATCATTTTAAATTTTTC